>BQNB010094821.1:0-26024 GCA_026074375.1 Tanacetum coccineum
GATATTTGATAATTTAGTTTCTAGTTCTTTTTATTGGTGTAAATTCAGATGTAAAGCGTCGTTCAAGTGGGACGATTGACTTAAGAACTCTTATATTGTTCTTGTTTGATTTAGCTCCTTGCTAGTGTTTTAATAAATCGCCGTTCAAAAAAAAAGTTTAAAAATAATAATTTGTCCCAAAAAAGTAGTTTTTTCGCTCTTGAGTTGAATAAGAATGCTACTGTTAGTTCGAAATTGAATGCGTCAAGTTTAGATAACTCATTTGTAATGGATATTGATTCGATTGTTTGTCCCATTTGTAATGCCGGTGTGGAATCGACAAACCATATTTTCTTTCAATGCGTTGTACTGAGACAGATTATGCGTAAGATATCTTCTTGGTGGAATATCGACTATTCGGATGTGAATTCTTACGAGGAATGGCGAGTTTGGTTGGTTTCTATTCGGATTCAATCCAAACTCAAAGGCGTTCTTGAGGGTGTAACCTATGGTTTATGGCGGTATATGTGGAACTTTCGCAACAAGCTTCCGTTTGATAAGAAGATCACTGAAAAGGCGTTGATATTTGATAATTTAGTTTCTAGTTCTTTTTATTGGTGTAAATTCAGATGTAAAGCGTCGTTCAAGTGGGACGATTGGCTTAAGAACCCTTATATTGTTCTTGTTTGATCTAGCTCCTTGCTAGTGTTTTAATAAATCGCCGTTCAAAAAAAAAAGTTCTTTGAGGTTTAAATTGTATCTGTTTGTTGGTCTTAGATCCATAAGGATCTGTTTAAGAGCTTATTTTTAAGCCCAAAAGTTGTTATTTTCAAAAACAAAAAGTTAAGTCTTGAGTGAAATTTTAAAGAACAACACTTTTTATAAGCAAAATTAATGGCTTATTTGAGTTTCAAAATATTTTCTCTTTGTTGATTATCACAGCTTATTGTTCAAGTTCTTAAGTGGTAAAAGCCACTTTGCCATAAGTATCTGTTTAAGAGCTTATTTTTAAGCTCAAAAGTGCCCCCTTTGCTGTTTTGTTAACTATTTTTAGCCATTTTGCTTATTTGCCTTATCTGAGCTTATCTGCTTATTTCTTTTGCCTAAGTTAGGTTTAATATTGCTCATTAGGTTAGTTTAAGTTCAATTTAGCTTATTTTCTTTAGGGTTAAGCTTATTTAGGCTTATTTGCACTTTTAGTTAAAATTTCTAAGTATTATAGCTTTTTGATTAAACTGCCATTCTAGCTTATTGTAGTTGCTTATTTTTGTTTTAAGTGCTTTTTAGATATGCCCTTTTATCTTTCTTAGCTTATTTTGAGTTTGCATTGCTTATTAGTGCTAAAAGTTCTAAACAGTTAGTATTTTTAAGGCTTAGTATAGTTTTGCTTATCCTGTCCTTTAACAGCTTATTTCGTGCTTATTTTTGATTTATAAAAAAAGTGCTTTTGTAAAAATTGCTTATTTAGTGCTTTTCTAAAAAGTTGTAAAAAAAATGGAAAACAAAAACGTTTGGGATTAGGGGAAGTCCCAGGTGAGCAAGACTCGAACCCGGGACCTCTACCCTATTCACCAAACGTTTTACACAACACACACTCTACCACTTGCCCTGGGGTCTTTTTCGATTTAACTTTGCACAATTAATTCTTTATAGTAGTTTTAGCCCGTTTGGTTTATAAGCTGTTTTTGGCTTATTTCACAGCTTATTTGATAAGCTGTTTTCCCTAGCTTATTTTTATTAGATTCCTCATTGTTCAATGCACTTTTGCTAATTTTTTCAGAATTTTTATAATTAGTTTAGTATTTTTAAACATTTAATTTCCTTAAAATCGTTTTTAATTCATAAAAAATTATAAAAAAGTCAAAAAAATATAATTCTTTTTTAGAAAATTTTCTTTTAACATTTAGAACCTAGGAAAATTAGATTTGCTTTCGTAAGGTTAAAATTGCAAAATTTGGTTTTTTAAAGAACGGGATTGAATCCCGTTCATGTTTTTAAGCTTAAATCTTTTCCGTTTTTGGTCTAGTTTTCTTTGTTCTAGCTTTTTAGTCAATTAAGACTTATAAAATCCAAAAAGATCATTTTAGGACTTAATTTTGATAATTTAGGGTTTTTAGGTCCCGTTTAGGATTCCCGTTTTGCGTTTTTAGTTAAAATTTGTCTTACCTTAATTGTTTTTAAGTTTTTGCCTTAATTTTCCCGTAGTTTTAGATAACCAATCATAATCTTGTTCCATTCAAGCATCGATTCTCAAAACGCCTCTCGACTTTCAATTGCAATCCTCGTTGGGGATAACGACCCGGGAATCATACTCCCGGATTACTACATTTGAGATTTTTTGATTCTCATTATTATATATTTATATATTTACTTATATTTATATATAGTAAAGGGATTTCAATCAGTACCTTCTTAATATAGTGAGACTGAGAAATTGCTATTCCATTACTTCTATGTTTAATCCTTATACCAAGGATAACATCAGCCTCCCCCATATCCTTCATAGAGAACTTTGATGACAGAAACTCCTTTGTCAGGTCAACCTGAACTTGGTCAGTGCCAAAGATCAGCATGTCATTAACATATAGACAAATGATGACTCCTTTACTAGATTCATCAAATTTACTATATACACATGTGTCAGCTTGGTTAAGTAACTAACCATTAGACAAAACCACTTCATCAAACTTTTGATGCCATTGCTTAGTTACCTGCTTTAGTCCATATAAAGACTTAATCAGTTTACATACCTTGTTTTCATTGCCATGCATGATGAAGCCCTGAGGTTGATTCATATAAACCTCCTCTTCCAAGTTACCATTCAAGAAAGTTATCTTTACATCCATCTGATGAATAATCAAACTGTGAATTGATTCCATAGCAATCAGCAGTCTTATGGTACTGATACGAGCCACTAGAGCATAAGTATCAAATTAGTTTATTCCTGACTTTTTTTTAAATCCTTGAATGACCAGCCTTGCCTTTTACTTTTCAATAGTTTCATCTACCTTCAGTTTTCTTTTGAAGATCCATTTGCAACAAAGAGGTTTACAACCAGGAGGTAGATCAGCCAACACCCAAGTGTGGTTGCCCATGATAGAGTCCATCTCATCATTAATTGCTTCTTTCCAGAAAGCAACATCCTGGGACTTCATAGCTTCATCAAATGTTTTGGGGTCATCCTTAACATTAAAGCAATAGGAGTGTTGGTCAGAGACCTCATCCCTTGTTCCTTCAATTAAGTATAATTGAAATTCAGGTCCAAAATCCTTTGGAGTCCTATTCCTTTTGCTTTTTCTAAGCTCAAGTTCAGGTTGCTGAACAACCTCTTCAGTAACCTCTCTAGGGACCACTGAACCACCAATGTCTTCAGTTCCATTAAGAATCCTGAGACTTGGTTTAGGGACTGATGAGAATCTATTCTCATCAAAGATAGCATCCCTTGATTCAATTATAGAGTTAATGGAAACTAAATCATTAGGCTCAATGACATAGAACCTAAAGGCCTTAGAATTCTCAGCATATCCAACAAAGATGCATTCAATGCCTCTTTCACCCAAAGTTTTCAGCTTTGGATCAGGGAGTCTTACAAGTGCCTTACAACCCCAAACCCTAAGGTAGTTTAGGTTTGGTTTCCTTTTAGTCCAGAGTTCATAAGGGGTAACCCTGTTCCTTTTATTGGGAGCCCTATTTAATAAATAGCAAGCTGTTAACATAGCTTCACCCCAGAACCTTTGACTCAGTCCTGAGTAGGACAACATGGAATTAACCATTTCTTTTAGTACTCTATTTTTCCTTTCATTTTGTTGTGGAGTATAGGGGGCTGTCGTTTCATGGATAATACCAACAGACTAAAAATACAGAGTATCCATGCACTTACATCCACTATCAGTCCTAAATCTTTTAATTTGGGGCCCTTGTTGTAATTTAACTTCAGTTTTGAATACTTTGTCTTTATCTAATGCTTCATCCTTTGAATATAATAAATAAACATAACAAAACCTAGAAGCATCATCAATAAATGTCACAAAGTATTTTTTTATTCCCCAGTGAAGGAGTAGCATGTAGATCACATCAATCACTGTGGATCAGCTCCAAAACTTTAGTTTCACGTTTTACATTTTGAAATGGTTTCTTAGTTATTTTGTTCAGCATGCAAGTCTTACACTTTTTAGTGTCCATGTTAAAAGCTGGGATTAACTCGTCCTTAGACATATCTTGCATCCTCTTAAAGTGGACATGGCCTCGTTTAACATATCATAGGATTGAATCATTCAGTTTAGAGGTTGACATAAAAGCTGAAGCAATATTATCATTAACAATATTAAGCCTGAACATTTGATTACTCAAATAACCAAAACCAATAAACACACCACGTTTGGATAAAACAAATTTATTAGATTCAATCACTTGTTTATAACCATAATTATTCAAAATACTCCTAGAAACCCAATTCTTCCTTATATTAGGAACATGCAAAACATTAAACAACGAAACAATCTTTCCAGAACTAAACTTAAGATCTACACAACCACGTCCATGCACCAGGGTTGTTGACTTATTTCCCATGTGAAGAATAGATCCATCATTCAGCGACTCATAGGTCTTGAACCAACATCTATCTTTATACACATGAACTGTTGCTCCTGAGTCAACCCACCACGCAATATCATTATCCTGCACAAAGTAAGCTTCAGATACATAGGTAACATAATAAACCTGAAAAGATTTATTAAACATATTCTAACCATTCAGCTAGTTGGTAGAACCATCCATTGAACCATTTATGCCTGCACCATTAGCTTTGTTGCCAGCTTTTCCACCTTTGCAATCCTTTTTCAAGTGTATAGGTTTCCCACACTTCCAACAAGTAACTTTATACTTTTTGTTAGGATCAGCTTTGGTGTTATCATGATGCTTACGTTTACCCTTGTTTTCATTGTACCTGGAGGAGTTGTTATGCTCCACCATATTGATAACTGAAGGACCAGTAACATTGTTTCCTTTTGGCTTGTCACTATCTTGCATCCTGAGGGACTCCTCAATACACAGATGACTACCCAACTTAACAAGAGTTAATTCCTCCTTCAAATGTTTCAAGGTGTGCTTGAAATCTTTCCATAAAGGGGGAAGTTTATCAATGATACATGAAACCTGAAGGATTCATCCATGTTCATCTTATGTTGTGTAAACCTTCCAAGTATACCAAGAAGTTCATTGCATTGTTCCAAGACTGGTTTTGAATCAGTCATCTTGTAATTTGTGAAATTACTAACTAGGAACTTCTTACTTGATGCATCCTCAGCCATATATTTGGCCTCCAAGGAATCCTATAGTTCTTTGGAAGATTCAACATTCTGGTAAATATCAAATAAAGATTCAGACATACCATTAAGGATTAAACCTCTGCAGACATAGTCATCATTGTCCCACTTGGCCCTCTTCCTGATTTGTTCCACGGTTACATCATCACCACCATCTTTAGGCATGGGAGTAGTCAGCACGTACACCACACTCATGCTTGAAAGCAAGAAGTGCATCTTCGAAAGTCCACCCCTTCAAACTTGTAAAGCTTGGAAAATTTTGAAGCCATGTGTTTCATAGCAGCAGCAACCGTTGATTATCACAAAATAATCTTCTTTGATTGTTGGTTGTAGTAGATCCCATATCAAGGTGAAGATAAACAATAGCCTAGCTAATTACCCAGATGGTTATCGGATATCACTTGAAGTCGTGTAATCACTTTCTAAAGAAGATTATTCGACCCTATGCCTGGGTTAAACGAATACCTCCTTGGGATAAAACCAAGTGTTTGTTCTTGTTCTAGGAACATATCAAGAACCTTGCGTTTCTATGTGTTTTTGTTTTCTGTGTGTTTTTCATGCAATTGTGATCCCTATTTATAGGGGATTTACTCAAAACCTATTCATTGAATTAATGAGAGATTAATGGCCAATTAATGTCTTCCATAATTATCCTCCATAATTTAGGAATTAGTGATTACATGACCAAATTAAATATATGGTCATTAATGCAGTCAAATCTGCTACTTAAATAGGCAAAAGATATTATAAAACATTTAATGTAGTCAAACCTACCACTTAAATGTTTGTAACCACCCATTTAATTCTAACCACTAAAAAAAAGTCAGGGAAAATCAGTGACTGGATGGGTGTACACTTCGTACCTCAAGACCCATTTCCAAGTATGATCCGATTCCTACAATTGCACTAAATTTCCAACATATTTGAGATATATATTGAATGAGAATGTTACAAATTGTAAATTTTTGTTTGTTACGCATTTATGCGAACTGTTATTTTAGACAGTAGTATTCTTATTGGAACACTATTGAGTAAGTATTATATGATATTTTCTAGATTATCATAGTAAACGTAATTCCTCCTAATCATGTGGATGATGTACCCGTAGTTGAGCCGAATCAACTCGACGCTATTCTTGAGCCTGTCTTAGTGGATGAAGACGAGGACCCGGGAGAGGAAGAATTTGAGGAAGAAGAAGAACCTCAAGAAGAAGAAGATGATATGGAAGTAGATATCGAGGAAGATGAGAATGAGCCAGAGTTGACCTATCCTTATGAAGAGGTGGATCCTCTTAACCCTTTGCCACCTGCTTCTGAGTCAGAGCCTGAAGATGTGATGGAGATTGAGGACACGGTTGAGCCCGAGGAGGAGACTATTCCTGCTAGTGTCCATGAGATAGGTGAGTCGTCTACTGCCCCTTTCCTTCGAGAGGACAGTGATGGTCTATTTCCTGGTCTCATGAGGAGGGACATTAACTCTCTTTTTGGTCGGATAACTTCTCTTTCAAGATGACTGTATGGTCGCGAGACGGCACATGCATTGGTCGAGAAGAAAAGGAAAGCAAAGGACGAGTACTATGGTAAGTTGATTTTGGATCTGGGTAAGGAAGTGCGATCTAGTGTGGAAGAAGGAACAGCTGCAATGGAAAATCTGGTTAGAAAGCTTGCTAATGCTGAAGAAAGAGCTGAGTGTAGGAAGTTAAAGAAGGAACTGGAAGATGCAAGGTTTAGCCACACACTTCTTCGTATGCAGAACGAACGAGTTGAGAGAGATCTCTATTAGATTAGAGTTCAAGCTCATGAGTTCTATCGAGAGATAATTCGTAGGGGATTTGTGTTTGAAGAAAGACCGAATGAGGCTATCGATGTTCCGGTAGAAGATGAGGAAAGTCCATCATCTGAGCTGCGGGAATCCTTTCGTGACTCTTAGTAGTTTAGTTTCATTAGTAGTATGTTTATTGTGTAATCACTAAACTAAATCCTTAGTTAGTAAACTTGATGCTATTGGTTGTAACGATTTGTATCATTCCATGAAACAATGCAACTATGTATTAATTCTTTTGTGATGAATAATGAATGACTATCTTTTGATTACTACTTGATATTGTGTGACTGTGGTTGTGATTGATTTTTCTTTGTATCATGTTATGAGTATATCATGTTATGAATGCTTATCAAGTTGTTTTATGTGTGACGTAACAGAATCATGCCTCCAAAGTCTGCACCTTTGACTCAAGCAGCTGTTCGGCGAATGATCAAAGAAAGTGTTGATGCCGCTATCGCTGCTGAGCAGGCAAGACATGCGAATGCCGGGAATAATGCTAGTGGATCTGGACAAGCTAGAGGTCAAGTTACCGCACTTGTTGTTCGAGAATGCCCTTTTGCTAGATTCATGAAGTGTAACCCTGATAATTTCTGTGGTACGGAAGGAGCTGTTGAGCTTAGGAGATGGTTTGAGAAAACATAAATGGCTTTTGGAATAAGCGAGTGTGCGGAAGATAAGAAAGTTAAGTTTGCTGTTGCTACACTACGAGGACCTGCATTGACCTGGTGGAACTCTAAAGTCGTAATTTTGGGACTAGATGTTGCTAACCAAATAGGGTGGACCGAGATGAAGAAATTGATGACAGCAGAGTTTTGTCCTGCTGAAGAACTGCAAAGAATGGAAAATGAGTTGTGGAATCTGAAGGTCAGGAAGTATAACATGGTGCCTTATACTTAGAGATTTAATGAGTTAGCTTTGATGTGTCCAAGGATGGTTGAGCCAGAAAGTGTGAAGGTTGATGCTTACATCCGAGGATTGTCTGATAACATCCAAGGTGAAGTTACTTCTTCTAGGCCTGCTAATCTGAATGAAGCTGTGCGTATGGCACATAAGTTGATGAAACAAAAAGCGCAAGCTAGGAATGAAAGAATCATTAAAGGAAATAAGCGAAAATGGGAGAACTTTCAAAGTGGAAACAGTAGTGGTAAGAGCAACAACAAGGACAACTCACGACAATCTTCGCAGAGTAATCAAAAGCAAGGGAATGCGTGAGCTATGATTACTGCTCCGAATGAGGGAAAGGTGTCATCTGGATCACATCCTGTGTGTGAGCGTTGTTTTACTCGCCATGTTGGGCAATGTACGATCAAGTGTCACAAGTGTGGAAAGGTTGGGCACAAGGCAAGGTACTGCAAGTGTAACACCCCCAACATACGATACACAGCGGAATACAACATTTGGGGTGCTACATCACGATACAATCAAACAAGTCATAACAAACAATTATAAAAGAGATAATTGTTGAATAAATTTCATTTATTTCGTTTGAAAAGAATCAGAGTACAACGGTCCTAAAACTATCGTAGAAAATTTATTTCTACAAGTCACGTCACGACTTCATTTCTAAAATATTTCTATTATTTATTGACACAAGTTCACCGAGTCACCGTCCATGATATCCGCGTTTCGTCCTATCCAAGCCATCTTCAATACCTAAACCTGAGATACATGCTTAAAAACGTCAACAAAACATTGAGTGAATTCATAGAGTTTACACACAACAATTTGAATGCATATTTGGTTCCACAAAACAACCATAACATTGCTCATATGACAAGTTACATAATGATTTCCAACTAAATGAGCCCATGTACCGAAACTTAACACGTTCATCCCGTAGGATAAAATAATGTCCGGGAAGTATGCCACTTCTCCTAATACTAACCACAAAATGTCCGTTACAGGGTGCTCACCAACTGATTCAAACCTCGGACAGGGTTGTCAAGCCCAATAGATCAATTTAATGCATTAACGTTTACCTACAACTAGGCAATTAACGGTCACACAGTAAAAGGCATATACTCAATAGTAATGGAATCCCACATACAGTATCCCTCTCGCGGGTTAAAAACATTTAAAATAGTTCAAAAGCGAGGCTATGAACTCACCTTGATCGAAGCCGAAGATCAAATAACCGAAACAATCACGAACTACTCGACAACGAGCTCAACCGCGACCTATTATTTATGTCGCTCGATTAGTATACAATAAAGTACAATCGAATAGTGCGTGCGTCGCAACTATTGAAATAGCATAAATATACATACACATGTGATGAGAAATCAACTTGCGCGTCCTAGATCCTAAACTCCGCATAATTGAGTTACAATCATTCTTTCATTTATATTATACGTCACTTAATCGAAAACTTTCTATTTTCAGAAACTTTCTATTTTTAGAAACTCGCTATTTTTGGAAAGCTACCATTTTTAGTAACTCCCGTTATCCAATTATATTTATAATAATATTTATTTATCTCGTCGAACTTTCGACTTTCAATTTGGTTATTAATTACCCATATCGGGATTATGTCCCGTATATTACAAAAATTACTATTTTTAGAATTATATCCGTTCGTAAAACTCGTTAAGTCTAAATTATTATACTCGTAAAAATAATAGTGTTTATTATTTTTATAAATATTCAATAAGTCTTGTATTAACCCGTTGACTTTTAGAAGTCAACGTTGGACTTTACCTTACTTTGACTTTAACCCGCTCAAAACGACCCGTTATATCACATTTTCATGACTCGAACTCTAAAGAGATTTTATGCAAAACGACATTCCGGACAACTTTTTAGTTTTAGCCGAGACCTGAAACTCGATTAAAAATGACCAAAATGCCTCTGCAAGTTTCTGCAGGAACTTGTGACATTTTTAATAAAAGTGCAGAATTTGACTTTGAGTTTTGACCCGTCATTACTTGATTTTAAAACTAGCAAGCCTCGCGGCAAAGTAAAACGACATTCCGAGCAACTTTCGTGCTTCGCCGGAAGGCCGAAACGGACTCGAAAGTGCTCAAAACGGACGTTTAAAATTCTGTCAGCAACTAAATAAATATAAGAGCTGTTTGGAAAGTTTTCAAGTTTTCAAATCTTGTTTTCGCCGTAACTTCTTCGTTATAAGGAGTTACGGGGCGTTCGAATTACCCAAACGCTCGTAAAAATACCCTCAACCATATTTTCTAACCAAAAATCAAATTTTACAAAATCTTGAACCTTGTTCTCCACGCCAAAGTTTCTGCTCAGAACTTGCACTTTACAAAATGCGCCAAAAACTATTTTTGACTCAAAAATCCACCCACGACATATCTAAAATAGCCTATACACGATATCCGTATCGTTCAATCACCCAACAACACTTTTAATCTAATCTACGTAAGTTTCGCTCGGATTTCATCACATGCATCAATCGATAAATTAACAAATCGTGAAATAAAAAAACAAACGTAACTATAATATTAATAAGAATACTCACAATGCTATAATAAGCAAAATCAATACTCAAAATCGTCTCCTTTGTCTTAGCCGAGACTCGAACCGAAACCAACAACCAAAACCGGACCTTCTCCATTTGAACCAACTCCAAAAACTTGTTTATCTAACACTTTTACTACCACTTTTTCAACCAAAATTGGTTAAATCAAACTCCAACTCTAACTCCAAAAATACTTATTGGATGTCGTATATTTAAGGTGGAAAAGGTTTAGTTTTTCGTGGGGATTAAAAAGATATAACTTGATCATAATGCATGTGATTTTTCGGCGAATGGTGGTGGTAGAGTGGTGGTAGCCGGTGGTGGGAAAGGGGAGAGCAAAACACACACATTTTTGTTTTATAAAAATGAAAGTGTGTGTATACTTCCTTATATAGTGAGCCATCTTTTGGCAATTGACACGTTTAGTCCTTCCCTCTTTTCTACAATTGGTTTTTGACACATGAACATTTTTCTTAAATAAAAACCCACTACTATAGCTCGGGATTATACTACCGAGACTATTTTTATTTCCGTTACACTTAATTTGGTTTAAAATATTTAATAAAAATATCAACTCACGTCAAAATAAAGTTTTGACTCGGTTTCGACTAACTCAGGACGAGGACGGTAAAATACAAATGATCATCATAAAAATAATAACGAAGCGCGTCGAAACTTCTACGATACTCAAAACGCTTAACGGTTGCGTGGTCAAACGTTGACTCACGAAACATCAAAAATAAAAATTTCTACATTTCGTTCGAAATAAAATACGAAAATAATTATTCATGACAAATAAAATTTTAAATGTCGACGTTCGTTCAGACGAACTTATAAAATATTAATTATGTCGTCAAATTCGCGATCGTCATACACGTCGTAAAACTCGGGTTGTTACAGTAAGGAAAAGAGTGTTGCCACGGGTGCGAACGCTCAGCCCGTTTGGACTTGTTATGATTGTGGTGAGCAAGGTCATACGAGGAACCGATGCCCAAAGAAGGTCAAGCAAGAGGAAGTTGGAGAAGCTCGTGGCCGAGCTTATGCGATTAAGGATGCGGATCCGCAAGGTCTGAATGTGGTTACGGGTACGTTTTTACTTAATAACCGCTATGCTTTTGTTTTATTTGATTCGGGTTCCGATAGGATCTTTGTGGATACTAGATTTAGTTCCATGCTTGATATCGATCCGGTTAAAATAGATACCAGTTACAAAGTAGAATTAGCCGATGGAAGGGTAGTTAGTACAAACACTATTTTAAAAGGTTGCACTTTGAATTTAGTGAACCATCTTTTTGAAATCGATCTTATGCCGATTGAGCTTAGTACGTTTGACGTTATAATCGGTATGGATTGGCTTGTCAAGCACTATGCCGTTATTATTTGTGGTGATAAGGTTATTCGTATACCTTATAGAAACAAGACGTTGATAGTCGAGAGTGACAAAGGTATGTCCCGACTAAAGGTCATATCTTGTATTAAGGCCCTTAAGTATGTCGAATGAGGTTGTCATTTATTTTTGGCACATGTGACTAAGAAGAAACTGAAGGAGAAGCTTGGAAGACATGCCTGTAATTCATGACTTTCCTGAGGTGTTTCCTATCGATTTACCGAGATTACCACCGCTGAGGCAAGTAGAATTTCAAATTGATCTGGTACCAGGGGCTGTACCTGTTGCACGTGCACCATATCGTCTAGCACCGTCTGGGATGAGAGAATTGTTGGTATAACTGCAAGAGCTATTAGAGAAAGGATTTATTCGTCCGAGTTCATCACCGTGGGGAGCACCGGTGTTGTTCGTGAAAAAGAAAGATGGGTCTTTTTGAATGTGTATAGATTACCACGAGTTGAACAAGTTGACTGTTAAGAATCGTTATCATCTCCCGAGAATCGACGATTTATTCGATCAACTTTAAGGTTCGAGTGTGTATTCAAGATCGATTTGCGATCAGGATATCATCAGCTTCGTATTAAAGAAGAGGACATTCTAATTACTGCATTTAGAACTCGGTATGGTCACTTTGAGTTCCAAGTGATGCGTTTGGACTGACAAATGCCCTTGCTGTTTATGGACTTGATGAACCGAGTATGCAAGCCATATCTTGACAAGTTCGTCATTGTGTTCATCGATGATATTTTGGTTTATTCTAAGGACGAAGAAGAGCATGGAAAGCATTTGAAGATTATTTTGGAGCTGCTTAAGAAGGAGAGATTTGTACGCCAAATTTTCTAAGTGTGACTTCTGGTTAGATTCAGTACAATTCCTTGGTCACGTGATTGATCGTAATGGTGTTCATGTTGATCCTGCCAAGATCGAAGCCATAAGGAATTGGGCTGCACCAACGACGCCAATGGAGGTGAGGAAATTTCTTAGATTGGCTGGTTACTATCGAAGGTTTATTGAGAGTTTTTCTTTGATTTCTAAGCCACTCACCAAATTGACTCAAAAGGATAAGAAATATGAGTGGGGTAAGGAAGAAGAGGAAGCTTTTCAGACACTGAAGCAAAATTGTATAGTGCACCAATCTTAGCATTACCTGAAGGAACTGAAGATTTCGTAGTTTATTGCGATGCGTCACTTAAGGGTTATGGAGCCGTGTTGATGCAAAGGGAAAAGGTGATAGCGTATGCTTCTCGACAATTAAAGGTCCATGAAGAGAATTACACTACCCATGATTTGGAGTTGGGAGCCGTTGTTTTTTCCCTTAGGTTGTGGAGACATTATTTGTACGGTACTAAGTGTGTGGTTTTCACTGATTACAAAAGTCTTTAGTACATTCTCAATCAGAAAGAGCTAAACATGAGACAACGGAGATGGATTGAGTTCTTAAGCGATTATGATTGTGAGATTCTGTATCATCCTGGAAAAGCGAATGTTGTGGCTGACGCCTTAAGTCAGAAGGAAAGGATTAAGCCGTTACATGTTCGAGCTTTGGTGATGACTATTCATAACAATCTACCTAAGCAGATTCTCGACGCTCAAAAGGATGCAATGAAAAGGAGAAATGTGAAGGCGAAAAAGTTGGGGAGATTGATTAAGCAAATATTCGAGTTTCGCCCCGATGGAACGCGTTATTTTGGAAATCGTGTTTGGTTGCCGCGATTCAGTGGATTGAGGGATTTAATTATGCATGAATCGCATAAGTCTAAGTATTCTATCCATCCGGGATCGGACAAGATGTATCAAGATTTGAAGCTGTTGTACTAGTGGCCGAATATGAAAGACGATATTGCCACGTATGTAAGCAAGTGTTTGACTTGTGCGAAGGTTAAAGCTGAGCATCAGAAACCGTCTGGGTTGCTGCAACAACCTGAGATTCCCGTGTGGAAATGGGAACGGATTACTATGGATTTTGTGAGTGGATTGGTTAGAACGTCGAGTGGGTAAGATACGATATGGGTCATTGTCGATTGATTGACCAAATCAGCTCATTTCTTACCAATAAAGAAGACGGATAACATGGAGAGACTTACGCAACTTTACTTAAAGGAGATTGTGTGTAGGCATGATGTTCCTATTTTAATCATTTCGGATAGAGATAGCCATTTTTAGTCTATATTCTGGAAATCCCTTCAGAAGGCATTAGGAACAAATTTGGATATGAGTACCGCTTACCACCCTCAAACGAATGGTCAAAGCGAGAGGACTATATAAAGGCTTGAAGATATGTTGCGTGCCTGTGTGATCGACTTTGGAAGTAGTTAGGATCGTCATCTGCCATTGGTCGAGTTCTCATATAATAATAGTTATCACGCGAGTATTAAGGCTGCACCATATGAGGTTTTGTACGGACGAAAATGTAGATCGCCAGTCTGCTGGAGTGAGGTTGGAGATAGCCAACTCACCGGTCCAGAATTGATTCGAGAAACGACAGAGAAGATTGTTCAAATTAAGAACCGCTTGTTAACAGCTCGTAGTCGCCAGAAAAGCTATGCGGATAGAATATCTAAGCCGTTGGAATTTGAATTAGGGGACATGGTACTGCTCAAGGTATCGTCGTGGAAAGGCGCTATGCGTTTTGGAAAGCACAGAAATTTAAGTCCACGTTACAATGGGCCATTCAAGAATCTAGCTAGAGTCGGTCCAGTAGCTTATACGTTAGAGTTACCTGAAGAGTTGAAAGGGATTCATAGTACTTTTCATGTTTCGAATCTCAAAAAGTTCTTAGCGGAAGGCGATATTGTTGTTTCGATGGATGAGATTCAACTTGATAAGTTCCATATGATTGAAGAGCCAGTGGAAATTATAGATCGAGAGGTCAAGCGACTTAAGCAAAGTTGGATACCTGACGTTAAAGTTCGTTGAAATTCTTATGTGAGTGGACTGCCAAGGACGCCAAGTAGGTATGATACATTTTGGGTTATTGTCGACCGACTGACCAAATCAGCTCATTTCCTACCAATGAAGAAAATGGATAGCATGGAGAAGCTCATGCAACTTTATTTAAAGGAAGTTGTGTTTAGGCATGGTGTTCCTGTTTTGATCATTTCGGATCGAGATAGCCATTTTACGTCGAGATTCTGGAAATCACTTCAAAAAGTGTTAGGAACGAATTTGGATATGAGTACTACTTACCACCCTCAAACGGATGGTCAAAGCGAAAGAACTATACAAACGCTTGAAGATATGTTGCGTGCCTGTGTGATCGACTTCGGAAGTAGTTGGGATCTCCATCTGCCATTGGTCGAGTTCTCATATAACAATTATTATCACGCGAGCATTAAGGCTGCACCATATAAGGCTTTGTACAGACGAAAATGTAGATCACCTATGTGCTAGAGTGAGGTTGGGGATAGCCAACTCACCGGTCCAGAATTGATCTGTGATACGACCAAGAAGATATCCCAGATTAAAAACCGTTTGTTGACCGCCTCTAGCCTCCAGAAAAGCTACGCAGATAGAAGAACTAAGCCGTTGGAATTTGAAGTCGGTGATATGGTACTGCTCAAGGTATCACAATGAAAGGGCGTTGTGCGTTTTGGAAAGGGCGGAAAGCTAAGTCCACGTTACATTGGGCCATTCAATATTTTAGCTAGAGTTGGTTATGTAGCTTATACGTTGGAGTTACCTGAAGAGTTGAAAGGGATTCATAGTACTTTTCATGTTTCGAATCTTGAGAAATGTTTAGCGGAAGGCAATATTGTTGTTCCGATGGATGAGATTCAACTTGATGATAAGTTGCATATGATTGAAGAGCCAGTAGAAGTTGTTGATAGAGAGGTTAAGAGACTTAAGCAAAGTCAGATACCTGTCGTTAAAGTTCGTTGGAATTCGCAAAAAGGTCCAGAATTTACTTGGGAACATGAGGATCAGATTAAGAAAAAGTACCCTCATCTCTTTACAAGTAAGGACAAAGCGAGGAAAAATGGATAAGTCGAGTTGAGCACCGAGACGACGCTCCCTGAAGGAGGGGAGAATATAACAACCCGAGTTTCAGGTCAACGTTTATCCCGAGCTTTGACAATTGTTTTTTCTACGTAATTAATTATAGTCATTTATGCTATATAAGGTTTGGTGAAAATTTCCATTTATAGGTTATTTCAAGCCGTTGATTGGAGTTTCTATTTGTTGTAGCGTATAAGAAAAGTCAGAAAAAATTTTTACTTGGTTTGCCATTTTTTTCGAGAGCGTGTTTATGTGATTTTGTATTTTTACGGAGTTTCCCCGAGTTTTTGTAAAAATCGTGTTTAAAGGTTGTGATTTAGGTGATTTAACGTTTTATTAAACGTTTTAAAGTAAATTTAGTGGGACGGATTTAAAATATTTACTAACGTGGTGTGACCCGAGTAAATTCACAAAGAGGTACATAATTTACTTGGGAATGTGAGGATCAGATTAGGAATAATTACCCTCATCTCTTTACAAGTAATGATGAAGCGATAAAGAGTGGATAAGTCGAGTTGAGCACCAAGACGGCGCTCCCTAAAGGAGGGGAGAATGTAACAACCTGAGTTTCAGGTCAACGTTTATCCCGAGCTATGATAATTATTTTGCTACGTAATTGATTTTAGTCATTTATGCTATATAAGGTTTGGTGAAAATTTCCATTTAGTGGGAAATTAAAAGCCGTAATTGAGTTTTTATTTATTTTTAGCGTCTGGGTAAGTTAGAAAAATTTATACTGTTGCTCTGAGAGCGTGATCATTTTTTTATTTTATTTTATGGCGTTTCCTCGAGTTTTTGTAAAAACCGTGTTTAAAGGTCGTGTTTTACATGATTTAACGTTTTATTAAAGGTTTTAAAGTAAATTAGTAGGACGGAATAAAAATATTTAAGAAAGTGGTGTGACTCGAGTTTTTGGCCGAATAAAGTAACGAAATAAATAACATTGTACTAAAGATAGAAAGACATAAAGTATAAAGAGACTAAAAGTGTCAAGTGGTCAAACTATTTTTCTATAAAAAGCACCACATACACACTTATAATTCTTTTATCAAAATTTTTGTTCTTCCTCCCTTGTTTCTCTCCATGACCGGCCAACCTTCACCACCACCAAATCCATTTATTTTTCGACATGCAATAAAATCTAATTACATATTCTTGATCCTTGTATCGAGGCCTACATATCCCAATAATAAAATCCCACATACAATGAATATTTTTAAAGTTAGAAATTTGGTCAAGTTCATGTGATTTTGATCTCAAGGGGGTGTTTATAATTGCTATATAAGTGTTATTGTAGGTTAGTTTGATTGAAAAAGTTCGGTTTGTTTGGTTTGGGGTTTCATCCGATTTCAAACCACAAGGGGGAATAAAAATTGATTTTTGTTATAGCTTTGTGAGTATTCTGGTTATGTTCTAGTGTGATTAATTTGATGATATTGCATATTATATGTTATGTGCTATAAGATTCATGTGCGGAAATTATTGAAAGCTTATTTGGTTATTGATTCAGGTTTGATGGTTTTGGTATAATTATATAGGCTAGTTAAACATGTTTTGATAGTTGGTTTATGTCAAAAATGTCATTTTAATGGGTTTTGAGTTGACTAAGTTTGACCAGAATGTTTGACCGACCCGTAGCATGTCGAGAAAATTTTGAAAGTTATTTTTGATAATGAAAAGTGACAGTGTTCGCCTTTAGCTACGTTTAGCTAGGTGGATCGTCACGTAAGTCTTAATAACTAACATTTTACTGCCAAGTCAAGTTTGGTAATTTTTGGTATAAAAGTCAAACTTCCGTATACTTTTGAATATGGTTTATAATAAACAAAGGGTTCGTAATGTTAGTTAAATAATGATGAAATATTAAGTTCAAATTTTATTATCCTTACTTTCGGCAAGTTTCTAAAAATAGAAACTTTATAGTAAACGTTGTGATATTGTTAGCGCGTCGAAGTAAAATGATTTGCGTCGCACTTGGAGATTGTAGTATATGATTGTATGTATGTAATAGATATATAAATATAGATGAAAGTATGCATTATATGAATTATTTTACTTTTAGTCACGTACCGCTATATATGTATTATATAGGTCTCGGTTGAGACGTGAAGTTATTTGCGCTTATTGATTTGATTGAATTGGAATCTTTTGCTTAAGGTGAGTTCATAGCCTCGCATTTAAATCTTTTGATTGTTTTATAAACCCGCGAGGGGGATACATGTTTGTTTTATAAAATCGAACACGTATGATTTTATGGTATGCTGGACCCGATTATGAGAATGTTTTCGCATAAGTAGCTATTGTCGAAGTCCCTTATTTCATGAACCGTTAATCGCCTTGTGAGGTGAACTAATGCATTAAATAGATCTACTAGGTTTGACAACCCCGTCCGAGGTCTGAATCCTTGTGAACACCCTGTCAAACGGACATTTTGTAGTTAGAAGTAGTAGGTATTTGACAATAATACCTTGTTCTAGGGAAAATTGGCATATGAAATGGCATATGTATTGTTAACGTTCGGTGTCATGAGCTTATTGCGTGAAAGAAAAGAGATGTTATACATTGCATTCGTTGCATTGTTTTCCCGAGAACTAATTATGTGTTCAAAGATTATAACTTAATGATTATTTTAAACTCTATAAATTTCACTCAACAATTTTGTTGACGTTTTAAGCATGTTTTATCCCAGGTAACCAAAGATGAAGGCAACGATGGCGTGGAGGTGTAGTGCGTGTTATGATTTGGTGAAAGACTACTTATGTGTTCCTTGTCTTTCAAAAACAATATCTTAATGTGTGTGTGTTTAAAACAATGTCTTTGAATTTGAAACAATTGTCTTTCAAATGTTGTAATGGTTGTGGTTGCGATCTTGTGGGGACCTAGACGCGTTTTCTCTGATTAAATAATGGAACACATGTTTGTAAAACGTCTCATTTGTGTCGTTTTCTATTATCTTGGTGTATTGTGCTATTTAGTAACACCCAATTGCAATTTCCGCTGCGCAATCCAAAGTTGGGGGTGTTACATCGTAAAATGTAAATAAACATTTTTACGGTTTATTTGTATTAACAAATACCTCTTCTTGACAAGTGCACATCATTCTTAGAGTATTAGCCTTATTACTAGAACATGCAACCTTTGCGTCAACCATCACTCAAAAATCCTATTACTACACTTCACTCTTGATTGTGAAAAAATCTTTGACCCGTATGTCAATCATACACAAACCCTATAACTAGACTTCACTCTTAATAGTGATGATTAGTTTTACATACCCAAACCTCGCAAGAAACACTTGAACCATACACTCAACCCTTACAACTATACCTTACTCTTGATAGTAATAGTTAGTTCGACAAACTTCAATCCTCACAAACATGATACTCAAAACATATAACTACACAATCTTCATAATCTTCACTTGAAGAACATCATCAACTTTACCAACAAATGTTAGTCCTCACTTGCAAACTCCCATGCCAAAGAAATGATCTCCTCAATAACATTCCACACTTATCCAATATCCATTACAAGTGATCCTTTCATGTTTCCACAATTGGGTCTTTTAGTTTGGTTCCACTTACTAGCAAGTGAAGAACATAAAGAAGATATTCAATCTTCAAGTGTTATTGAGTTACCACATTGTTGTGTCTTTCATTTTTCTTTCACTATGAAAGAACTACCACCTCATCTTACATATCCACCTTTGTTCGTCAACATTGACAACCAACAATGCACTTGTTACATTAGGATCACATGTAACACAATCACTCTTGTCATTATTAGTGCAAACGATATATTATTCTAAACCGTCTTTGCCAACCTTAGCTCAATACCATCCCACTTCGTTCTCGCTCATCCTTCCCCACTTTCCATTATATGAAATTGTTTTTATTTACATCTAGGTGCATATCATTTTTCACTATATTTATTCTTGTCATAATATAACTACTTTCGAGTATATATTTTGACATGACGTATTAAAATATTATTGACATCAATTTACTTTTATATGTCATAAGTTTCAAATTATTATAATAATAATAATTATTTTTCTTCTAAGAATATTCTTATAATATGTCTTCTCAACAAAGCAAACACACTACATATTCAAATCATGCTTTTCCTAATCACCCTTATCATCAACATTTAGCTCGACTCAAAGTCTTACAACAAATATTTAACTGGGGACTGATTTTTCCTTTTACCCAAAAAAAAGTCTTACAACAATGTTTCTCTGAGAACACCCCACACATGAAAAGCACACATAATGCTTAACAAATAAACTTTGAGGATTTAGGAATCTCTCAATAAAACCCTTGGCGAAAGTCTATCGAATTCAAATCATCATATTTGGTAGATGATGATTTCTTAGAGAATATGTTGTTCTAAATACGATGGTACTCCTTATCTGAATGAAATCTTGGAAGAATTCATTCTCATAATAATGGTGTGTCAGTTAATAAAAATATTTCGTTCTCATTTATTAAATTTGGTGTGATTAGTTGGATAAATTTAGTGTCAATTGAGTCTTAGTCATCGAGCATGTGTCTTGGTTCTTTTTATTCTTATCATTAAGGTTGTTGTTTTTAAACAACAACTTGCATGTGTCTAATTTCTAACATTTCTTGAAAGTGTCATCCTTTAGAGTACTCTTACCTAAGACATGCATACCATGTTTCTCGATAGAATCTTACTATATGTATTTATACTATATACATTTTTACTATATGTATTGTTGCTATCTTACTATGTGAGATTATTATGTTTGACGCTTGCATGATGCTTAACATCTTTATGACTTGGTGTGTTATCCTTTTAGGACCCTTACCTACTATTGTTCATGATTTAAGTGTTTACATGCTAAGTGCTTTGGATTTTGATTACAAAACTGGGTTTTGCCCATTTTTAAGGGTCTCACGGATCGACGAATCCAAAGTTGGTGCATCCATCTCTGCTTTTGGTAGATCCATCCCTCGCAGACGCCAAAATTCAAAATTTTCTAGATTTTTAACTTTTAGGACTTTATCTATTAGTTATGTTACTTCCTCCTAAACATTATTTTAAACATTAGGATTAAAACACTATTCTCATATATCTACTTTTTTGTTACATATATAGCTATCATCGTTATTATGTATATGTGCGCTTGTCTACTAACTCTGTTTTGTAGTACACTGCAATAACTTGATTAATTGGTGTCCCAAACAAGGGGGAGCTTCCGTCAAGCACCTAGAGAGTGAATCTTATATACATTTAGTTGTATATACTCGTCTAACAGAGAATCTAGATTGGCACTAACCTTTTTTTTATAGGTTTTCAATAATACCTTGATGCCTCGAATAAGGGGGAGAATTCGTCAAGAAGAAGCATACACACATTTATCATATATTTCTCCTATTGCTTCATGATATATATATATATATATTATGTTGCACAAAACTAACCCTTTATGTAGGTTAATTCTTTGTAAGAAATTTGATCCATAGATTTGTTAGCAACCAAGGTCAATAATTATAGGAGTGCAATGAACTATCTTGGGATGGAAATGATGCAAAATATGTTTTAAAATGTTTTGATTGCTGTGATTATGTGGTTTAAGTTACACATGGACATTTAAGTAGCTATTATATGTTATGTGTTGCATGTTGTATGATGTTGCATTAGTCTTCGCCTACTTTGTGGTCGAAACGAGGTTTGTACTTGGGTGGGTCTGAACATGTTTGTGTGCAGATACATCGGTACTAAGAGTCTGGGATTTAGGGATTTCATTCCTCTCTATGACTATTTTTGTTGCATTGGATCGGGGACATCGTTTCGTTCCCAATTAAGGATTCTTAGTTGCGCTTGATTGCTAGCATGTCTCTTAAAAATAATAAGCCAATTATTTGTCCTGCCATGATTTTGTTTGCTATAAATCCACAGTAATTTATTATAAGCGTGATTTTTAGGTCGTTATAATTCCTTGACTCTCCCAACTTTGTGTTGACGTTTTAAGCATCATTTTTAGGTGAGCGTTATGAAGGTTTTAAAGTTAATAAAAATGGCTAGAGAGACCATTAGGATGGCATTGGAAGTTCTCATTTGATTGTCGTCTAGTATTTGTTTGCATGAATTCTTGAATGTTGTTAGTTTTTATAGGTTGCGAGACATTGTCTTTGTATTGATGAGACCCCTTTTTCATTAATACAAGATGTCGTTCTTTTGTTTTTGTTCTGTCATGATCATCGTGGTCTTTTTATATTAGTTATTGCATGTAGTGATTCTCTATGTTAACACCATTAGTGTTGTGAAGATATTCCATGTTATTACGCCTCGTTTTTTACCGCTTGGCGGTGTGTGACAGATTGGTATCAGAGTCCTTTGGTTCTGAGAAGTAGAGTGGTTGAACCTAGACTATAACCTAGGAGTCCTTCATACTGTTGCATTTTAGGGCTTAAGTGTTTTTGTACGAATCTACTATACTTTCTCGCTATTCAAAAGCTTTAATTTTTCTTAATTTGTCATCTATATTATTATTTCTTATATTACTTTTTTCGTTTTTGGGATCTAATAGTATATTCACCTTTGTTATTATTTTAGTCATGTCTCTCTCAACGTAATAGAATCTAGTGTTCTAGTCTATCTATGCGTTTTTGTATTCTTGATTTCTTTGGAGTTTTCTTTCGACCTACGGGCTACTCGACTAGCTTATGATTCTAAGAGGAGCCAAATTAAGGAGGAGCCTCTCGAGGATCCGAAAATGAGGAAGGTTGGTTTAGAAGAGTCGGAGAAGCGAGGGCCGACTCAGTCTCTTGGCGGATGCTTGTAGCAGGGCTGGACCCGCGGTTCCACGTTTCCGGAGTGACTCTTGCGAAGGCAAGTGCCAAACCCAGCGAGGCCCAACATAATGTTTATTCTGTATTTACTCGTCACGATTGCTATTGATTATTTCTTTCAGGATTTTCGTATTTTGAAGGCGTTGTGAAGACTTGCGTTCCTTTATGTCGTTTCAATTTTATTTTTTATATAAGTAAGATTTCTTTGATGAGCATCCTTTTTGTGGTCTATTGAGTGGCTTTAGATGTTCAATGCGTCCGTGGTATATGTGCTTATATGTGTGTTATCATTGAGAGGTGTAGTCTTGGAAGTAAGTATACGTATGAAAGGATGCAAATGGTGGCCAACATAATTATAAAGACATCACACACATAAACTTGTGACCATGATTGCGTTGATCTGTGTTTGCTTGTTAGTTGGTAGTGTAGATGTTTATATTTATATGCTGGTTGTGTTATGATTAGTTATGAAGTTAGTACAGTTTCCCTCTATTACCGCTAGCGGATACCCCGCGATACCCGTTATTGCTAATTATTACGATTATGGAGTTTGTTCAGTTCTCTGCTCGATTATTCGTTCGGATATATATAACCCTCATTTTAGCATCCCTTGTTTGTACCATGACGTTATGGATGATCTAACTTTTCTATTCGACGTCTTGATGAATATTGGTTGTTCGATCTGCTTCTTTGGATATTGGTACATTTCATTAGTTCTTTCGTGGTACTAATTACTCGTATGAGTATCAAAATTTCTTTTAATCACTAATTGTTCCTAACATATTAGTGCGGATCATTACTTCGTTCTTTATATATCCTTTGGTTTTGGCAACATGCTGCGACATGTTAGTACCGACGCTTTTCTATGGTTTTTCTCTTGATCGTAAGTACGGATTAGTCTTTACGTTCTTCTTTTGGTTTGCTTAGTGTCTTCGTATGAAATTCTCTTAAGCATGTTCGCTTCACTGTTATTCTGACCATATGGTTCATGGTACTTTCTTTCGCTTTCAAGTAATAAAATTTTGTTAGTCTTTACGGTATTTTACAATCTCTTTTGGTATTACGATGTCCTTGGTTTGAGTACCATCTTTTATATTTAATGTCGAATTATGAAAACTCTTTTGCAGTAGATCTTGATGGTGTTTGGGGGAAACCTGTATTGAACTGATTTTATGAATACCAACACTTTTGTTGGAAATGTCTCTTTAAGATAAAAACTATGGTTCCAATAAATGTTTGAAAACATATGATAATTGGTAGACTGACAAATTATTTTCTTTTAGATAATATTTATGAATAAGATTATGATAATATTTTTTTTTTAAAGGACTTGGTTTTTGATAAATTTGATAATTATGAAAAAAGACTGTTTTAAAGTAATTTTTATGGGTAAGTTGCAGATACACTGTTAAATGACTGTTCTGGATTTTATGACAACCATGATTAAAAATGAATTTTATAAAGAGTTTTTTTATATTTAAGTGATTTTTTAGGGGATTTTTATAATTAAACGACTTTCTTTCATTATTATATATTGATTTTTATAAAAAACATTATTTAGTTGTTCTTTCGAGTGAAGTCGGTTATTGGTTTATAGAATCCTATCTTTTCTTTATCAATCTTGATATGTATTTGTATCGTTTATGTGTTTATTTTGTCGTGGGTACGCTTGTTGATTCTTTCGTCTTTTGGTTTTCTATCCGATTACTTTTATTTCTATCTTATTTTATGGATTCTTAATGACATTTGATCCGCATCTTATTCCATATGTGAAATCCTTAAATGTGTTCTAAGCCTTTGATTCCGATATTCGTTTTTGGACCCTATACGATAGTTGTAACTTTTGATTCGTTTGTTGTACGTTTTAGTGATCAATGCCACTCTCGCGTGGGAGCACTAGTGTTGTTCAAGAAGAAGGAAAAGTTGTTTGCCAGTTTTCCAATTATGAGTTCTGGCTACAAGAAGCGCGTTTTCACAGACACGTGGTTAATAGCAATGATATTCACGTAGACTCTAGTAAGATAGAAGCACTGAAGAATCAAAAGGTACCTAAGACGCCATCCGAGATATGATTATTCTTTAGGATTGGCAAGTTTTACTATCGACGTTTTCATCTTTGCGAATTCTTTAAGGTTGTCTAAACCTTTGCTTCCACTAACGCAGAAGGATTCAGGAAGTATGAGTGGGTTCAAGGAACAAGATGCGGCTTTTTAGATGTTGAAGGAAATTTATGTGAACACCAATATTTTCATAGCTGATGGCTCCAAGTGTTTGTAGTTTTACTGCGACGCGTCGGAAATCAAGGATTAGAGATGTTGTCTCTATGCAGAAGAGGAAGTGTAGAGAACGCGACCAGCAACTAATGCGTGTGGCGATATCTTCCAGAATATTCACATACTAAATCTCCAATACGGTGTATTGGTCTTCTCTGGATACGACGTATTGATCTTATTTCCTTTGTGGTCTTTGGTGAGTGCAGGCACATATATGTCGTATCTTCCTTGATGGATACGCCGTATTGGTTGTCAGAACAGTAATCTTCAAAATATATTCGTTTAAGCTCTATAATGCTTGCCTTTTAGTCAAGTTTCACCAAGTACTCCATACTTACTGTAATTCTCAAATATAAACAATTAAGTAACTGTGGAAAACTAGAAGGGGGGTTGAATAGTTTACCGCTTTTTAATTTAAGGTTTATGTTTGTTTGTAAAACTTAGATTCGACTTTTTGTAAATTCAATGTTTGCACAATATGAACAATATAAGTATATGAAATGATAAAGTAAAACAAGAGAGTAAGAACAATCAAACCACAACGCGAGGATTTATAGTGGTTCGGTAACGAAGCACCTCTTCGCCCTACTCCACTCTCCCAGCACCTAACTCGAGAGTTTTCTTCACTATTTCAACAAACTCCCTTATGGCGGAGAAAACCATACACAACGTTGCTTATATTAATTTACGTCACTAAGCTAAATGTCAAGTTCTAATCTTAGCTAGAACCAATCTATCACAATACAACTTCACGACTTGTTCACGACTTCACAACTACACGACTTCTTCACAACTTTACAACTTCTTCACAACTTCACAACTTCTTTAAAACTTCATGATTTCTTCACAACTTCACGACTTCTTTAAAACTTCACGACTTCTTCACAACTTCACGACTTCACTTCACCACACAACTTATATCACAACTACCTAACACTACTTGGT
>BQNB010094822.1:2309-26023 GCA_026074375.1 Tanacetum coccineum
ATATATGTATATATGTATACATATATGTATACATATATGTATACATATATACATATATATATACATATATATATACATATATATATATACTACATATATATATACATATATATATATATACATATATACATACATACATACTTATATACATACATATATACATATATACATACATACATACTTATATACATACATATATACATATATATATATACATACATATATATACATACATATATATATATATATATATATGCATATACATATATGCATATACATATATGCATATATATATATATATATAACCCGTATATTTATTAACTATAGTAATACGTTTCACGAAATGATTTAAAGGTCGTTAATTTTTACCGTTAGACGCAATAACTAACTAACATATACGTTAAATACAAAAGAGAAGGACTTGAATGTACGAAAGCCAAACCCATGGGGTTTTCCTCTTGTGGCTGGCGGTTTAGACCCGTCTAGGAGGGGAGGACAGTGTCGTGTTTTGGAAAGTGTTGGAGTGTTAGACTCAAACTTGGAGAACAAGTTTGAAGCCTATATAAACACCCCTTGGGTGCTCATTCCAACCGATCCATAATCACAAACACAAACCCTAAATAGGTTTGCTCTCCCCTAAACCCTAGTCGACCGGATTGGAACCCTAAAACCCTTTTAGGGTTTCGGCTAAACCACAAAACCCAACCCTAGTTTCAGTTTTCCATTTTCTCTTCCATAAGCCGATTCAAACGCACCCTACTTAGGGTTTTTGATCGGTTCAAGACAACCAAGAACAAGCAACTAGTTTTCCTTGTTATTCGTGAAGCAAGCACTAGCATCCTACCGTATTACGTGGATGTGTAGTGTGTGCAACCAATAGAGGTGATATATTAATCACTAAAGGTTTCAAGAGAAGTTTCAAGATCAAGATTTTGTCAATTATTTTTGTAACTCAATTGACATAAGGTTAGTAAATTACGTGCTAATTTATTTGTTAAACCATGACATTAAACTAGATCCATCAGTTACGTACGCGTAGTAAATGGTTACTAGATTAGTAAATCCCAATAATGACGAGACTTCATCGAAATAACCTAGAAAGTAGGAATACATCAGCAAAGTATGTGATCCCTATCACTGATGCAAAATCTACGTATTCTCATTGCCTCATTTGATTCAACTTATGCTTTAGTGTTGAGTTTTAATGATCAAAACTTTTGATTTTGCTAAAATCAAAAAAGGATTATGAATCAAGAGACCGCAACGCCAAGCTATTAAACATCTTATGGATAATAACAAATAAACGTATATCTTATATACTATAAAATACAGTTTCTACATTCAATGTGGTTGTATTAATGATCTTGCAATCAAGTTTTCTATGCCTAATTTGCATTTTGATTATATAACCTGCGTTTTGAAGATCTGATTATCCATGGTTTAGGCTGCTACATTTCCACAGCCATGAATGTGCGGTTACAGAATGCCAAGAGTTGCCAGGTTTGAATGCCATTCAATCTCAAGTTTTCCTCCCTCTAAATATAAGCAGGCGTGTGAATTTATAAAACGGCAGGTATATTGCATTCATAAAACGGCAGTTTTATAAGATAAGCAGGCGTGTGAATTCAATTCTCAAGGAAAGAGAATACAAAAAATCATCCAAGAAGTTACAACACCAAACCCCCTAAAAGAATTATCAAACCCTTCCTACCTCCATTTACATCTACTACCATCACCACTCCCACCATGTAAACCCCTCACCATGGAAGCCCTGACCACCGAATCGAGACAAACCACTGCTATGATCTCCACCATCTAAAACCTCGCATCCCTGAGGTTTTTTTAAAGATTTTAAGGGTTGTTTGAGTTGTATTTGAGCTTTTTTAGATCTATAAATTTTCTAGCTTTTTAGGTTATTTTCCTCCAAGATCTATGTGTTTAGTTATGTTTGTTGATGAAAAAGAAATTGAATTAATAGTCTAATTTTTTTACTAATCGTTGTAGGGATGTTAGCAATGAGAGTTGGAGCATGGATGTCCTATTAGAAAAGCTTGGATGCGATGGGGTCTTGGTCTGCCAATGGTTAGGTTCGGGCATAGATGAGGGAGACAAGCTGCAAAATAATTCACCTCTGACCGTGTCATTGTTGAAAGTAAGCCTTTTATTTCTTTCTTTATTGAATTCTGATATGTTAGGTAGGCTATTGCAATTATTTATCAATGTGTATCACTTGATTTGCATTGAAAGACTATGCATTATTATCAAGACTATCCATAAATAAACGGATGAGGTTTTCACCAATCTTTGACTTAAATTACGTGGCCTAACGAAGGTATTCCTGTAACCCTTTCTTTGGCGACAAGTTCGAACCTTATACCTCTTGGGAGCACATTATGACGCCTGACCACTAGGCTTCTTTGGTGGTGGTTAACCTATATCAATTTCAGTTTTAGTATTTTTCATTTATTAGCTAGGAATGTCAAAATACTGAAACATGATATAAGCTCATACGCCTAACTAAGAAACGTTTATTTTAGCTAAGTTTTGTCTTATGAATCTATTATATTGGGCTTATTTTTAGAAAGCCTAATTTCTAAGTTTTTTCCTATGCGAGTGAAGGTCGCCAGAGTACCTTTGATTCAGCGTAAAGATGACACGGTAGCTGTTCTAAAGTAGAGACCGAAAGCATTCCATAAGCCATTTTTCGTTATAAATTTACTTTTGAAGGTAAAATTTCTTACTTTGGGTTTTTATTGTAGTAGCATGGTTATGCTTAGGATATCAACAACCACAACTATTTTCTTGATTAGTTTGATGGAGAAAGATAGGAGGCACATAAAGTATTTTTCAGTGACGCGTTAATAATATTAGAGAAGGGATATGATAGAGTTTTAGAGAATGACATGGTGTGAACCTTTTAACAACAAAACTGATCATGGGATCAGTATCTTCTGCTTTCTAATGTATTTGTGTTTCATTTTATGGTCATTTTGTCTAAGTTCATGTTTTGTTCTATGCTCATTTTATGTACTTAGTCATCCTAATCACAATATAACAAACATGCTATTATTTTTCACAGGTTGTTGGTGATATGGTCTCAATGAAGAATGCAATCGAAATTATTTCTTCGCGATTGAGAGAGAGTAAGCATCGAGATCGTAGCCATTTTCAGAATCAATTACAATCACCTATGGGCTTTTGCGAGAGATTGCGTACCTTATCAATAATGGCACTTGCATGGTTTTAATGGTGGAAAAAATGAGAATTATGGAGGTTGGTTCAAGCAACACAATTCTATCAATTTTCATGCTACTTCATTAATAAATTATCGAACAAAGGTAAGTGGCCAATTCTATCAATTTCAGGGTACTTCA
Organism: Tanacetum coccineum; assembly: GCA_026074375.1. Classification (NCBI taxonomy): domain Eukaryota; kingdom Viridiplantae; phylum Streptophyta; class Magnoliopsida; order Asterales; family Asteraceae; genus Tanacetum; species Tanacetum coccineum. The sequence goes on from BQNB010094822.1 coordinate 5,684, forward strand.
TCATTAAATCATCGAACAAAGTTATGTGCATATATTATTAGTTTCACAGGTATGTAATTGCATATCTATGGAAATATCTTTGATATTAGTCTAATTTTTTTACTAATCGTTGTAGGGATGTTAGCAATGAGAGTTGGAGCGTGGATAACCTATTAGAAAAGCTTGGATGCGATGGGGTCTTGGTCTGCCAATGGTTAGGTTCGGGCATAGATGAGGGATACAAGCTGCAAAATAATTCACCTCTGACCGTGTCATTGTTGTAAGTAAGCCTTTTATTTCTTTCTTTATAGATTTATGATATATTAGGTATTTTTTGGGTAAAGGATTTCCCCAGTATCTGATATGTTAGGTAGGCTGTTGCAATTATTTATCAATGTGTATCAATTTATTTGCATTGAAAGACTATGCATTATTATCAAGACTATCCATAAGATAAACGGATGAGGTTTTCACCAATATTTGACTTAAATTACGCGGCCTAACGAAGGTATTCATGTAAACCTTTCCTTGGCGACAAGTTCAAACCTCATACCTCTTGGGAGCACATTATGACGCCTGACCACTAGGCTTCTTTGGTGGTGGTTAACCTATATAAATTTCAGTTTTAGTATTTTTCATTTATTAGCTAGGAATGTCAAAATACTAAAACATGATATAAGCTCATACGCCTAACTAAGAAACGTTTATTTTAGCTAAGTTTTGTCTTATGAATCTATTATATTAGGCTTATTTTTAGAAAGCCTAATTTCTCAGTTTTTTCCTATGCGAGTGAAGGTCGCCAGAGTACCTTTGATTCAGCAAAAAGATGACACGGTAGTTGTTCTGAAGTAGATTCCGGAAGTATTCCATAAGCCATTTTTCGTTATGAATTTACTTTTGAAGGTAAAATTTCTTACTTTAGGTTTTTATTGTAGTAGCATGTTTATGCTTGGGATATCAACAACCACAACTATTTTCTTGATTAGTTTGATGGAGAAAGATAGGAGGCACATAAAGTATTTTTCAATGACACGTTAATAATATTAGAGAAGGGATATGATAGAGTTCTAAGAGAATGACATGGTGTGAACCTTTTAACAGCAAAACTGATCATAGGATCAGTATCTTCTGCTTTCTAATGTATTTGTGTTTCATTTTATGGTCATTTGTGTAAGTTCATCTTTCGTTCTATGCTTATTTTATGTACTCAGTCATCCTAATCACAATATAACAAACATGCTATTTTTTTCACAGGTTGTTGGTGATATGGTCTCAGTGAAGAATGCAATCGAAATTATTTCTTCGCGATTGAGAGAGAGTAAGCATCGAGATCGTAGCCATTTTCAGAATCAATTACAATCACCTATGGGCTTTTGCGAGAGTTTGCGTACCTTATCAATAATGGCACTTGCATGGTTTTAATGGTGGAAAAAATGAGAATTATGGAGGTTGGTTCAAGCAACACAATTCTATCAATTTCAGGGTACTTCATCATTAAATCATCGAACAAAGTTATGTGCATATATTATTAGTTTCACATGTATGTAATTGCATATCCATGGGAATATCTTTGATATTGTTGTCTTGGCAGACACACTTTCAACCTCTTGGATGATGAGAAACAGAACTTATGGAAGACGGTTAAGAAACTACTTACAAATGATTAAGTGGATAAAATTTTATACACTTTTTTATTGGGTCAATCTAACTAATAAAATTTGAAGTTGACAATTATCTTTCTTTAACCATCATTGCAGCATACAGGAATAAAAGGGTCAATAAATCTGCTTTTAGAGGAAGCTGACATGGATAAAGATGGAAAGATCTCCTTGTCGGAGTTCCGTATCCTGTTAAGAACTGCAAGCATGAGCTGAACGAATCATCGGATGTGTGCACATAGACAACCAGGGAAAAAGAGTAAATTCTAACTGACAAAGAGAGCAAGTCACCTATTCGAGAAAGTTGCAATCTTTTTTGTTGTGGTATGCCTTTCAGGTATATAATCATGAGGCTCAAGTGAAATATCAATCTATGATGCAGGTGTGGAAGCATGTAGCCGCGGTTTCAACTGGCCTAATGAAGGGTGAATATGGAGAATTGTCAACAAACTTTCATGATCGAGCTTAGAATAGACGAAAACATTGGTCATCTTATATATATATGGGTGACTGTGATAATTGTAGTATACGTATGTCTATTGTCAAACTACTCAGGTTGGGTAAAGAAATGAATCTACCATTTTGTAGAAAAAATGTTAAACACCATCATAGCCTGTTGTAACATTGATTCATGGTTCAAATTCATCTATATATTTCTTCCTTTTGACTTAACTGTCAACAACAATAGATAAAATTATGTTTCATTAATCATAATATTACCAATGTCAATTGATCTGAGTCATTGCGTGTTCGGATTCTTCTAAGAAATGCAAGTGCAATAACTCATAAGACCATGAAATAAAGCCTCGATCATTCGTTTCTCTTCGTAACATTGATAAAGGGCGGTCTTTGCAATGGTACAAGGGTGCAATGACTAAGAATGTGAGTAACCAACATAGAGGCGAGAATTATATCAGGAGGTCAAATTGGTCAAATATGTGCTATATCACGAATGCTCATCAGTCCATAGTAAGAAAATGCATTCCAAAAAATTAACAGCAAGATTTTACACAAAAACAAGCCCGGTGCAATGCACGGGTGTATCCCAGCCTCGTAACTTGTTTATTTTATTGTTTTGTGTAACTTTTTTTTATTTTTGCTATTAGAGCACTAACTTTTCAAATTTTGACATTTGTGTGTATTTTTTTCTATTAAGTGAGTTTTACGTACCTAATTTTATCTTCGCTACAGTTATATGCCAATAATTGAAGAGACACACAACTCAGCACCCGTAAATAACATACGTGTATAATGCAAAAAAAATTGCTCTAAGAATGTAAGTACAAGTAACTTCTACTAACCAAACTTTGTATTAGACTTGTCAATAAAAATATAATGTGATGACGTATAATACGTATAACAGGCCTCCGGGCCTGGACTACATAAATTATACATGGGCTCAAGCCCAACAAAGCAATCGCAAAACACAATGGACCAAAACTAAGCCCAGACCAACTGGCTACGGTCCGGAGACAGCAAGACGGACGGAAAGCTTCCATAGGATGCTTCCGCAAGACAAGCGGAAGTCTGCTAAACAAGCCCAAGTCCGCAAGACATGATTATAAGCGGATCCTTGACCGACAAGGGTCCCACTTCGGTCCACTAACAGAAATAAGCGAGATATTAGGAAAACCTAATATTTGGCTCACCTATAAAAAGGGGTACTCTGACACCCCACAAGGTATGATTTTCTGACCACATTACATACACATATACTCTGACATTTTCTGACAAATATGTTTACTTACTCTTACGACGAAGTCCAACCGTGAGGTTCGTCCTCACGGTAAGACTAACGGTTTACCTTTCATTGTGCAGGGAATCATTTCATTACTTGATTTAGTATAAGATCTCATCCTTGGGCCTGGCCCAACAACCTCCCAGATCCACCCTTTTAACCCATTACCTATTTTGTACTAACAAGTTGGCGTCATCCGTGGGACCCCGAATACAACCGCGTTTTCTAAAATACTCGCCATGAGCACTAACAAACAAACTCCCCTTAGCCAGCCCATGTCCGTCATGAGGAATACGCTAGGGAAAGAGCCAGTTTCGCAGGATTCGGGCAGGCTTATTTTTTGATGAGCCTGCTGGGGAATACTGTTACAGGAAAACTACCTTCAGATTCTACCCAACATAGCTGAGGAAAAGTACACCATGACGAAGGTGCAAACAGTAAATAGAGTAGTACTCTACGCTCTACGCGCGCTGTCTCTGCGCTTGAGGAAACCTCACGTCATTCTGAGTCAGGAACACCCATCAAAAGAAGGGGCCTCAAGGAAAGGCTCGGACCAAGACATGTCCGCAGCAGATCCAGAAGTCCTGACCCAAGGCGTGACCGCCCCGAATCTCCTAAGAAAAATGGTCCAGAAAGAAAAGCAGTGTTCAAAAGGTTGGAAAAAGGTGTGTTCCACAGGCTCAGAGACAAGGGAAAGAGTGTATCCATACACTCAGACGACTCAAGGCGTTGGTCACACCACAGTAGCCGTAGAGACACTGAAAGTTGCCACCAAAACTCTCGTTCGAGAGCAACAGAGTCTGCTTCCGAGAGGCGTTATACCAAGAGAGCATCCTCAAGAAGAACGGAGGAGTTGTCAGAAAGTGAAGGCGGCGCGAGAGGTCACTGAAAGTCAAAACTAAAAAGGCAAAAGTCGAGCATTGAGGACTATCTATCTCAACCATGGGTATGTGAAGAAACAGATCCTTTCACTCCTCGGATCCACTACTTTGACTTCCCAAAGACCCGAATTCCTAGTCACATCAAGACATATGACGGAAGCAAAGACCCAGAAGATCACTTAATGATTTTCCAGTCTGCTGCTAAGACGGAACGATGGGCAATGCCAACATGGTGTCACATGATCATTTCCACACTTACTGGAAATGTCAGATTATGGTTTGATGATCTTCCCAAAGAAACAATTGACAGTCATGATGACTTAAAGAAAGCAATTTTAGAAAACTACCTCCAGCAGAAGAAATGCATTAAAGACCCGGTCGAAATCCACAACATCAGACAGAGCGACGGGGAATCTACGGAAGAATTCGTGCGGAGGTACAAACTTAAATGCAGGGACGTGAAGGGAGCTCCAGAATGCATGAAAATCTCTGGATTCATGCACGGGATTACCAACCCCGAGCTAATCAAGCGACTACATGACAAAATTCCAAAGTCAGTAGACTAAAATGAGAGGGTTAACTCAGCATTCTTCGGGAGGGGATGTAAGGCCTCTAAACCGTGTCGGAAGAAAGCTTCTCATCATGGAAACAGCAAGAAGCTAACCAAAAGCAAAACTTCAAAAAAGGAGGCTACCGGAACCAACAAAGGTCGAAAAGGAAGCAGGATCGGTTCTCCCTACTCACAAAAAACCCCAAAGAAATTTTCGCTTTAGACAAAGGAAAATTCAAAGCTCCGCCACCAATGACAACCCCGGTTGAGAAACGGAACCATGCAAAATTTTGCGAGTTTCATGGTGAAGTAGGACATAACACGGATGAATGTATGCACCTGAAGAAGCAGATTGAGGAAATGCTAAAAGCAGGAAAGCTGTCACATTAGATTAAGGAACTTAAACAAAACAACAGGAAGGAACGGCCTAAGGTGACAAAGAAAAGAGAAACTTCCAGGAAGGATAAAGCGTTAGCTATCCTAATGGTTCAACCCTGGGAAAGGGTGGCTAGACAAAGGATTACACAAAATTTCTCTATTAATCCAGAAATCTTTTTTCCACTCCTGGGGGAAGATGAAAGAACGGAAGGTCCAATGATCATAGAGACAGAAATAGGAGGCCATTGTGTACACCGTATGTATGTGGACGGCGGATCAGCCTCTGAAATTTTATATGAACATTGCTTTAACCGACTCTGTCCGAAAATCAGAAAACAATTGATACCAGCCACTACCCCTTTGATTGGATTCAGTGGTGAAATAATATGGCCAATAGGGCAAATACAATTGTTGGTTAAGATTGGAGATGAAGAACACTCTACGTTGGCCTGGATGAATTTCATGGTTGTAAGGTCATCGTCTCCGTACAATGGAATTATTAGAAGACCAGGAGTCAGAAAATTGCAAGCAGTTCCGTCAATAGCTCACAGAATGCTAAAGATCCTGGTGGAAGGAGGAGTGATTACCCTAAAGAGTAGCAAGTTGGTTTCGCTGGAATGCGCGGTAGTCTCCGGACCTAAAGAAGTCCCATCAGCTACCAAGCCAATGATAGAAGAACGAATAAAAGTAGCAATAAACCCATAATATCCAGAACAAACAGTAATGATTGTTTGACCTCAGATGGGTTATATGCAGCAACGTCGGTCAATTTCCTACCCTCCGCACCGTGGGTAATTCTAGCAGATAGCCCTTCCTGCATACCTTTCTCAACGGCTTTACCAATCGCCGCTCCGAGAGTGGAGAGATATTCAGTAGAGTTCAAACATTTGGCAATGGCAAGTTCCATGTCGTGGGTAAGTAGCCACCGATGCCCGTAAATGGTAGTCAAGAGACGCGGATAGAATTTCTCCTCAAGATGAAGGGCCATCTAAACAAAATCAACACATAGCTTATCAAACTTCTCATTCACCTCCTTCATCTTTTCATCTTGGAACTTCTCAAGTTGGTCAATAAAACTCTCATACGTCGTAACTTTCTCCTAAAGCCCAGCAGAGGAAACCTCCGGTTCATGCACCTGCAATTATGAAGAAACATTTTAGAGATATATATAAAAAGAGAAAAGAGGAGGAGAGAGCTTAAGTGTACAAGTACATACCCGATCCGTAAAATTGTCACTTTAAGACTTGGCAAAGGTAACCTAAGCATCCAAGTCAGCAACTTCTTGCTCCCTAACCTTAACTGAAGCAACAAGATCGGCCACTTTCACACTCAGATCAGTTTTCTCTTGTTCTAAAGCGGCATTTTGTTCTTTCAAAACCTTCACTTCATCACGAAGAGATTCCTCAACAACTTTGAATTTAGAGGCTTCGGCACGGAGATGGATGGCCTCCGCAACTTCCGCCCCCTTCACTAGCAACTATGCCTTGAGACTTTTAACTTCTTCATCCCTGGCCTTCAGCAATGAATTTTTCTCCTCTATAACAGAATTCAATCTCCTTCTCTCTCTAATGTTATACTCAGCACGCATTCTCACTTCAGCACTAAGACACATTTGGTGAGCAGCCCCTACATTAAACTCCGTGAAAAGTTGGTCATGTTCCATACCACGGATTGACGCAAAGAACTTAGGAGGAGCAAATTCATCCACCATTTCACAGCAAGTACGACCGTCATCTAGGCGAGAACCATTTGTTATGCTCTATTGGGGTACATATACTTTCTGAAGATCTGTGTCAGGGCTAATAACAGTGCGGATACCACCAAAAAAGAAGTCACTGCCAGTACGGTCAAAAAAAACGACATGCGGTGTGATCAGCCCCACCACCAGAAGAATTACCACCAAAAACAGAAGACTCAACAAATTTTTCTTTAACGGTTGTAGCAGGATCAACTGTGGAAGTAACGGTAGTGGCCACTGTCATCAACGGAACGGAAGGTCTGGCAAAAGAATCAAATTTAGCTTCCACAATATTAGCACCGAAACGATGAGAAGAATCTGAAGAGATAAAGAACTTTAGCGGAGCACCGATAGTTCGAAGGTTAAGTCCGGTTGCGGAGGCAGTATGAGCTTCATCTTCACGATCTGACGTAGCAGAAACAGAGGACGTAACAAAGGGCAAGGTTGGAATAGGCTCACCCCTGATCTCAGCATTCTGCACGGCTCCAGCAAGCAACCGCTGAACTACAGACATGGACTTACCACCTATGGAGGCCCCACTCAGGGTTCCATGATCCCCCCTTAACTTTTTAGGAGGATGTGAAGGTCCACCAGCATCAGAAACAATTGTTTTTCTTTTTCTTTGACGCCTTGGTTGCACAGGAGTTGCGTCTTCAACAACAATCTCTGCAGCCTCACTAACTAGCTGGATACCAACACCATGCCCACCACTCGCATAATCACCTTGCTCCGCTTGGTTACCATTACCACATTCATCAAAGAGCTTGTCAACACTTGCATCTAGCTCGCTTTCAGCAGGAGCATGAGCAATTGGTAGCAGTGGAACAATACGTCCCACAATAGTATCCAACAACCTTGGTTTATCTTTAGCACGCTGCCTCTCACCAACCCTCACCTTTGTAGGATCAACAGTTTGGATGAAGGAGAGCAAATCCATTTCTACACGAAAAGAATAAGACGGTCAACAAAAAATGATCAAAAGGCAAACAAAAAATAAAATATAATCATAAGCTCCCACCCTCGCCATTTTCACACAGAAACTGGGGATAAGTATCTTCGTCCAACGTATAGTTACGACTAATTTCTACTAAGCAAACAAAAGGTTCCGGATACTTATGGAACGGAGCTGGATATGCAATAAGGGTAGCATAATGTTTCGCGTTAAATTCAGAAGACTTTGGGAAAGGGTCCTTCGACACACTTTTGCTAGTATTCCACGAAAAGGAGGCAGGACAAGCAAAAGCGTCAACCCAAAAGAAATGATCGTTCCTACTTTTCAATGAGTCTAAGGGTTTTGTGTAATAAACTGCGTCATTTACCTGGTGCTTACTGAACGACATCCAGCCTTTGTTTTTAGAGTTCACATAAAAACAACGGAATAACCCAACCGTTGGCTCAAAGCCATGAACACGGCAAAGGATCTCAAAATGAGACACTTTGGCCGCACCAATAACGGATAGTTGGGAAATATGGATATGACAGTGTCTAAGCACGTTAACAAGAAAAATGGAAAGTGGTAATCAAAAATTGACATACTCGAAGAATCTAGTATATACACCTATTTTGCCAGTAGGAATTTCCTGAATTGTTTGGTTAGGGTTGGGTAACTGTGGATGAATCTCATCAGGAATATGAAACGTTTGGCAAATTTTTTTAGAGCTTTTAGAGTAAGAACCGACTTTATATCTGTAATACTACTCATGATAATAAGTAAGCAAGAATTAGGGCCTAACCTGAAAGACTAAAGTTCTTCGAGATAGGGCATGGAGGGTACAGATTGGAAAAGCTTGAAGAATTTTTTAACAATGGCGATTATAATTCAAGAAGATGAAAAAGGAAACAGTGAAAACCACACCAAGTATTTATACCCTCGGTGTAGTAAATACAAGATTCCTCTAGATGCTCACACGTGGCTATGACCTCCGAGTCAACGATCAGGATGAAAGATAAAAGATAGTGATGACAGTTGAGTAGTTGGACTAACCAGTCAAATCAGTCAGAATATGAAAGGCCACAAAAAGACCACGTCACCCACGTCCCACCTAACAAGGGCAACGAAACATCACGGAAAGGTAAGCACGGCAGACGCAAGGATATAAGAAGTACCATAACCCGAGTTTAGTAATATCCACAACACGCAATAAAATCGCACGCAATAAACATACTAGACTGGAGGGACTTGATGAAGTATAATACGTATAACAGGCCTTCGGGCCTGGACTACATAAATTATACATGGGCTCAAGCCCAACAAAGCAATCGCAAAAAACACAATGAACCAGAACTAATCCAGATCAACTGGCTACGGTCCAGAGACAGCAAGACAGACGAAAAGCTTCCATAGGATGCTTCTGCAAGACAAGCGGAAGTCTGCTAAACAAGCCTAAGTCCGCAAGACACGATTATAAGCGGATCCTTGCCCGACAAAGGTCTCACTTCGGCCCACTAACAGAAATAAGCGAGATATTAGGAAAACCTAATATTTGGCTCACCTATAAAAAGGGGTACTCTGACACCCCGCAAGGTATGATTTTCTGACCACAATACACACATATATACTCTGACATTTTCTGACAAATATGTTTACTTACTCTTACGTCAGAGTCCAATCGTGGGGCCCGTCCTCACGGTAAGACTAACGGTCTACCTTTCATTGTGTAGGGAATCATTTCATTACTTGATTTAGTACAATATCTCATCTTTAGGCCTGGCCCAACAACCTCCCAGATCCACCCTTTTAACCCATTACCTATTTTGTACTAACAGTCAGAGAAATGAAAGAAAAGAGATAACAGGGAAGAGGAAAGTATAGGGTGAGTGTGGGCCATTGTTAAAAGAATAAGTCAAAAGATACCCTCTATTGGTTATTTACTTGGACTTTTACACTTTTTCACCCTCTATATAGTTACATGTGTCTCATACTACATAGTACATATAGTTCTATGTTTATGTTTTCCAAATATTAATTACTTCGTAATTACTTTGCAAATTCTCTCTTATATAGTTAAAAAAACAACTTACAATATGTGTAATATATAGATGCACAATCAAGTACTGTAGTACTTTTTCTTTTGGAAAAGCCATAACTATGTACTACAAAGTATTAGTTTAAGATTGTTATACTATATGTATATGTACAAAGTTTTAAGTTTTATTTTACATAGTAACTTCTGGTTATCATTACGATAACGTTGACGCTAACTTAACAAAAATGGATAAATGGCTTAAAATTATGGTGTTTGCCTAGAATTAAACCCGATCCGGCCCATTTTTTACCAAACAAAATAAATTAATTGGTAATTCTATCGCTCTTAACACGTGTTGCCCCCATTAACTACGATTCCTGGCTTCGCCACTTATGTAGGTTAAAGATGGTTTTTTCGTCTTTTGTGTTTCTTTGTGTGTGTTCGTCTCGCGTGAATAAAACAACTCCGTTTTTTGCTTTTTTACTTTTGCAATTTGACCCAAATCAATAGAAAAATAAACATAGACTACATGTGTATTTTTAGTTTTTTTGACAAACTAATTTGATAAAAACGAATTTTTAAACTTTTTTCCAAATTTGGAAAAATTTAGAGCTTTTTTTTATTAAAGTATTTTTTTAAAGAAAAAATTTAATTTGATTATTACCAAATAAGATATGATTTGATTTTTTTGAAATACAAGATTAAGCATGAAACTGTAGGTTGTTCTTAAGATTTTATAAGCTGATTTTAAATAGAATAAGTGTTTACTTGTACAAATAAGCTTTTCAAGATTATTTGTACAAGCTGTTCTTGTGTTACTTCAAATTGGTTGAATATAAAGGTTTTGAGCTTTATGGATGATAAGCCAAAAAGGGAAGGGCTTATGGCTTCTTACCAGCTTATCTCTAATAAGCTGAAGCTAGTTGATAAGCTTTATTGAGCATTTTAGATCCCTGTTTAGCTGGGACAAAGGTATGTTTTCATTTCACTCCCTAGCTTATTTTCTTATTGTGCTTAACAAGTTGCTTATTTTTGCCTGCTTATGCTTAATTTGCCTTTTAGTAGCTTATTATGTGATTTTTAGTGCTTAGTTTTAGTTTGAATACAGCTTATTAGTTTATGTCCCTTTTCATAGTTAAAATAGCTATTTGGTTTAGCTTATTAGTGAAGCTTAAATTTAAGTGCTTATTTTTCCTTCATGCTTGCTTATTTGTCAATCTCTAGCTTAGTTATTAATCTGTTTGTGTTTATTAGAGCTTATTCAAATCTGTTTTAAGTTTAAAATTAGGATTTAAAATCTTAAAGGGGTGTTTGGCACAAGCAGTTTCAACTTAGTTAAAACTGCTTGTGTAGCTTTTTGGTTTCAAATTCAGTTTTAATAAGCTCATTTAAGTTCTAAATAAAAGTTTTCATAAGCTAGAATCAAGTCTTGTTTAGTTTTGAAGATTGTTTTGTCAAGTGCTCAAATCTGTTAATGCCCAAATTGTTCTATACTGTTTGATGCTTGGATTCAAATTAATATACTTAAGGTGTAGTATTTTCGTGTCCATTGGAGTTTATTTGGCATCAATACTAATCTGTTTTAAGTTTATAGCTTGCTATGAGTCATTTTAGAGTCTTAAAAAGGTTTAATTTAGCTCAAAAAGTCATAAGAGTATGCAGTTTAATTGAGCCTAGGTTTTTAGCTTATTAAGTGTTTGATTTAGCTTAATTTTAGTTTGAATGTGCTTAATGAGTAATGGTCTTCATCTGTTTCTAATTTTTAACTTTTCACTTTATTGAGTCTAGGATTTAAGCCATAAATCTGTCTTAATTTCTCAAAAAGCAGAAATAGTTAGTAACTGTCATTTTTTAAGTCTTTTGTCTGCTTATTTCTGTCCAATTCTTCTTAAGTATAGCTTACATTATGTTAGCGCATACATAAGACTTAATATATTTAAGGAAATTTAGCTTTTTACTTTAGCTTATTTTGCTTTTATGTTAGCTTAAAATATGTCAAAAGCCTTTTGGTATCTGTTTTTATGTCTGTTGTCTTAATGTTTCTTTTTGTGCTTTTTAGCTTAATTTGATAGCTTATTTCTTGTAATAATTAATTATTAGGTATAAGTCTATGTCTGTTTCAGCTTATTTGCATTTCATTCTGCTTATTGAGTCTTATAATTCAAGTTTAAATCTGTCTTAAAAATTTCAAAAAAGCCAAATAAAAGTAGAGTATTGGTCATTTTGAAGTGCTTTTTGCTAGCTTATTTCTTTTCTATTTTGCTTAATTCTTGTGTACTTGAGTTTTTAGCTTATAGGACATTAGTTGTTTTCATTGTTTTAGCTTATTTCTTTTGCTTATTCGCTCATAAGGATAGCTTTAAAAGTAATAGTTCTCCCTGTTTGTCTAATTTAAGTGCTAATGTCTATTTGCTCTTTAATTGATTTTTAGCTTATTTGTAGTCATAAGTGTTTATTAAGTAAGGGTTAAGATCTGTTTTTAGATTTTTAGTCTTTAGGATAGCTTATCATTACTTTTTAAGTCTAATATGTTTGGTTAAATATCAAGTTTTGAAAAAACCAAACTGTCATCTCGTATCCTGAGCAAACTCGACGTGTGTGTCATTTCTAGCCTTATTAATAAGTTCTCCGTATAAGCATTAGTCCTTTTCCAAAAAAGTTGTTATTATTTACTATGAGTGAGCGATCGCGTTCAAAATTAAAAAAATGTTTTTCAAAAAGAGAGGTCCAGGACTTGAACCTGCAACCTCTCCCTCAACACACCAACACCTTACCACTGTGCCCTTGGGTCTTTTCTGTTAGACCCTTGGGCCAATTTTGTTTTATACTCTTTTTTCAGTTTTAGCTTTTAAGCTTAGTCAGCTTATTTTCTAGTCTATTATCTAGAGCTTACTCTGGTTTATTTTTGCCATTATTCTTAGTAAATAGTCCTAAAGTACTTTTAGTAATTTTTCCAGATTTTTATAATTAGTTTAGCATTTTTAATTAATTTTCTAGATTAAAATAGTTTTTAATTCATAAAAAATAAAATCAAAATCAAAAAAATATAATTCTTTTTTCTAAAATTATTTTTAATCATTTAGGACTTTTAGAAATTAAATTTGCATTTTTAGGGTTAAAATTTGATAATTTAAGTATTTAGTCACGTTTTATTTAGCGTAGAATTTAATTGCTTTAAATGTTTAATTCTTCTTATTTTTAGATTAGCTTGCCTTAAATTTACTTACCATTTGCGTTATTTGAATTAGAAACCAAACCTAAATCTTTTATGGCATTCAAGCTCGATTCCCGACATAATCGTGAATTTCCATTCACCTCTCACCGAGGAGAACGATACCCGTGTTGATTACTTATTATTCTTTCCTAAGAATAATTTGTATGATACTTTGCTTATGTATATGTATTATATATATATATATATATATATATATATATATATATATATATATATATATATATATATTATATATTATATATTTTTATAATACATCTGAGGCGGTATTTGTTTGATACGTATCTATACGAGAACAAAAAATGGCGCCGCTGCACGGGGAGAAGTGTAGCGATTTTTATGGAAATTGTTCGTGGTTCGAGCTTGAAGATCCACTTTCCCGTGAAGTTTTCGTTTTATTTTATATAATAATACAAAAATATTTTACACTTCTTATTTTCTTTTATTTTAAATATTGAAAATTACCGTTTGTTATTTATCGTTTACGGTCATTTTAGTTAAACATGAGAGTATTAAGGTGGGTCGATCCTACGACTTGTCGATCCCAAAAGGAGAAGGTTTTTAAAAGCTTCGCGCTTACTTGCTCCTCCGCTTCTTTGTGCGTTTTTTAGAGAGCTACCGTGCACTTTTGACTTCCGGTTACCAAAAATATTTTTATTTTTATTATTTCTTATGTTTTATTTGAAAAATATATAAATACTCTTCTCTATCCTCTTATTCGTTTAATTCTTATTCTCTTTACCTTCTTATCCGATAATTCTTCAAAATGTCTTGGTTTTCAAGATGCTCGTGGTGTAGAGGTCCGTTTAACGGTGGAAATTGTCGGCATTGTACCAATGTGAGTTTCGGAGATGAGCCCATCTATGACTCTAATCCAAATTCTTATAATCAAACTCCCGATATTTCTAACCCACCTTCACAACCCCAAACATCTTCGTTCAACCAATTTCATTGTTTTCATTGTAAAGATCCGTTAGAAGATGGTGTACGTTGTCAACGGTATACATGTGTGAGGTGTAGATATTATCTTGAAGATGGGTTTTGTTCATTTTGTAATTCTGAAGCTGGAAATTCATTCGTTAATGATTCAAATCCGAATTCTTTCAAAGATCCTTCAAATGTTTTCACCCACCCTCCACAACCCCAGTACGAATCATACTCGTGTGAGTTATGTGGAAACAATTCTCACTATGGCTATGATTGTCCGCCACGGTTCCCGCTTGTCTATGAGCAGGAACCAAGTTACAATCAAAACTTTAGTGATAATTATTATCCACAAAATTCACCGAGTTTTCCACAACAATATCTTAATTGTGAAAACTGTGGGGGTCCTCATGAAAGTTTTCAATGTCAACCGATGAATCAAAACTATTTTGAGCCTAACTATTCCGGTTTTGACCAACCCCCGCAATATTCCATCAATCATCAGACTCCGAGTATTCAAGAGAACCTTAATCAGCAAAAGATGTATGAACTTCTTCAAATGATGCAATCATTTTGTGAAAAGCTACTTCAACAAAAGCAGGCGGCTAATATCGATCCAATCACTCTTTATGAATGGATATCATAAGGAGATGAGGATCTGAAGCAGCATTCTTTAGATGAAATGTTAAGTTTAAGGGGTCTCTACGCTAATCGATATTCGTTTTCGAAGAATTGTGGAAATATGATTGATGAGACATAAGTAAAATCAATGGAATAAGTATTGAGATTTAATAAAAATAAAGAACCCTAGTTAGAGCAGGTGGCTAATTTAATTATTATCCTTCGAAACCGTTTCTAATCTTTTTGCTTATGATGTAGATAATGACTATGATTACGAGGAATGTTCTATTCCTTTGAGAGAAGATTATTTGAACTTCTTGTAGTTGCAATCACACCCGACTTACCGACTTTGGAGCCCGAGGACTCTCTCATCATGGGGAATGAGGATTTAGACTATTCCTGGAAAAGGGAATCAGTTGAATTCATAAAGTCTAGTGTTGAGGACTTTGTTCCAATCCTAAATGAGTCTGAGGATACATTCGAGAGTGATAGTGATTGTGATTTACCTTCGTGTGATGATTTCTCTCCCATGAGGAAAAATCTTTAACTTTCTGTACCCTCTCTTTCGATTCTACTGATATTTTACCGCTAGTAATGACGAGTCATATCCGATGCGGGACGTTACGAAAGATAAGTGTTAAATTTAACTGAACCCTCTTTCGAATTCGATGATGAATACATCTTTAGTGACGTAATTCCTCTTTCTATGAGCCGACTTTGTTAGTTCACACCTCTTTCCGATTTTAATGAAGATGAATGTTTCGACTTGAGCGGAAAATGAATGAAATCGATACTTTTCTAGATATGGATATTTCAACGGATATTGAGAACGGTTATCATGATTCCGGTGGGTGACTAATCATCTTGAAGTTTGCTTCATAAATGACACTATCCCTATTTCCTCCGAGGTATTTTTAGATCATGACCGGAAGAACTTAAAGGATGAACCTGATAATGAAGATTTGAAGAGTATGGTCAAAGTTTTCGACCCCGGGATTCATGATAAAAAAATTTCTCCAACATATGTGAGCTTATCCTTTGAGGATCGCCATTATCTTTCCTTCATATATGTTATCCAAATTTTTCTTCTTTATTTCACCGTAATCCGTTGTGGAATCCGCCTTTTCTTCTCTCACTCCCGGGAGTGAGGATACAATTTTTGACCCGGGCATCTCCGTTTTCACTTTTTTCTATAAACGGTGCGCATATAAATTTCCCAATGAAAAGTTTGCTCTTCCACTTTGTTTGTCCTAATATAACGATGGTATGGAGAGGTCATTCTAGACGTCTGCAAAAAAACTAAGCGCTTTCGTGGGTGGCAACCCATGCTTATCCTTAGTAGTAGTATATTAGTATAAATATTATGAATAAGTGTGTTATTATTATGTGAGGAGGCTCGCCTTCTCCTTTCTCGTGTTTCGTGTTTTGTGTTTTATGTCCAGGATTGCCCGAATTTTGAAGACTCTCATGCTCGTGATTTTGTCCATCGTTCACTCGATCTTCAATCCTTCACATGCTTATTTATGGGAATCCGATATCCTAGAACTTATAGACTTAACATAATTTATTAGCATAGTATTTAATACGGATTTAGATTAGGTAGAGACCCCCTTATATTTGGATTATGCTTGAAATTAGTAGGGGGTGACAGTCTCACCTTAAGGACAATGTGTGTTCTAGTATGGGGGGATCTTTTCGATCTCGATTTTACTTGCATTTGCCTGTCTGTCAAGTGGACACCATTTTTCCACAAAAATAGCAAATATATGCCAAAATTGAAAAATGTCAAAAATAGAATAGTGTTTTGACTGTTGGTTTCTGTTCTTTTTATCGAATATAATTTTGACTTGATTGAGTATGTTGCGCTCTAGCTTGCCCCTTAACTTATATAAATTTAAGCTTTTGCTAGTCTTTTATACAAGAAGCTTTAAAATGTGAGTTCTAGCTTATAAAAAGCCAAGAGTTTGCAAGTTTCTATGATAGACTTTAAATATGCAAAGCTTGTTTTATTAGACTAAGCATTCGCGGATCTTTTTAGTAAAGATTTTAAATTTGCGAAGAACGAAAAATGATAGAGTTTTATATAAGTTAGATGCTAAACATAGAGTAGTTGGAGCTCTTTCAAGCTCATAGAGGTTAATTGTGGCTTTTTGCTCCCATCAGCTTAATAAACGTTATATAATTGTTGAATAAATAAAGTTACTTTGGTTTTTGCGATTCTTAGTTTAAGTCACTTCGTAGAGATTCTTTCTGGTGAAAGTAAGGTACACATCGAGGTTTTGTCAGTGTTGTGGGGAAATAGGTAACCTTTTCCTTGACGATCGCTACTATTGTCTTGTAGTTAAATACCCAAGGACATTGAAATTTGGCTATAAATAATTTTTTATTATTATGTACTAAACCGAAGCCAAAATAAGGTCATACCTCTTGCCGGCTCACAACCGATGTGGTAGTCGTTTAAAGGGTGGAGGTTATATTAATAATAAAAACTGTGGGCTTCGATTAAAGTTTACTGCCTTTTGCCGGCTCTTAACGATGTGGCAGTCATTCTAAATAAGGCACTAGTAATAACCGAGAATGAAAAAGTTTGTCTGCATCTTGCCGGTCACAAAAACCGTTGTTGCAGCTTCATAAAAGGTCGAGGATCAACGAGGTCGATACAAGATCCTTGACCTTGGTCGGATGCGTACTCGAATGTAGCAGGTTGTTTTAAAGGACCGATGTTTAATAATGTTGGTATAATAATGTTAATTATAATCCAAATTACTCCAGGGTTATCTTAAATATAGCCTCAGTCTCTTGACTCGTGTGAGTTGTTTGATGTAATAAAAAGGATAACCTACAATCATTGCGAAATTGGTAACTTTAATGTGGACCTTATTCTCACTATATCGTCTCTTTAGGAAAGGATTTCAAACTAATTGTGGTCTAAACCGGGTTTACTTTATGTGAATAAGACATTAATTTATTTGTCACAAATAATAAATAAAATCTTTAGAGGATTTAGGAAATAAGGGAGTGAAAAGTAGCTATTCATACACAATTAGCTTTTATGAGTAGTATTAGCATCTTAACTTGTATTTAACAATGATTTCGTTTTTAAGCTTGGTTTGGGGCGGGTGAAAATCAAGGACGATGAATTTATCCTTTTAGTATTTTTTTGTTCCGTGAAGTTATGATATGTACCAATGATAATAATAAATGCATAAAAATGGTAAAATAGGGAGCTTTTCAAAACTAGTGATTTCTTAATCCCTTTAGATTAACACGTATCTACTTTTCGAGGTAATTAGTCTAAGGGGGTGGAAATTTTTGGTTTTCTAAGTGTGTTTATGACATTGCGTGAGAACACGATAATAGTTTAGTATGGGGGATTTTGGTATGTGCTTAAATACACATACCTTTTACCTAATAAAACGACCCTAAATGACCTAAAACAGATGAAAAATATAGTGTATATGTGTGTTTTGGTTATTGTGCTGTGCAGGTAACGGATATCCGCAAAAGGATGAAAAACGAAGCAAAAAAAACAAAACCGGGCACGAGATTGGAATGAGCGTGAAAATCAAAGCCGAAGACGAAGTCTAGATAATGGGCTAACCTAAGCCCATTTTAATGGGCCGGGTCAGCCCATTAAGATATTTTACTTACTAAACCTAAACCTTAAAACCTAAAACCCATGTATAAATTTAAAG
This sequence comes from Tanacetum coccineum, assembly GCA_026074375.1. Classification (NCBI taxonomy): domain Eukaryota; kingdom Viridiplantae; phylum Streptophyta; class Magnoliopsida; order Asterales; family Asteraceae; genus Tanacetum; species Tanacetum coccineum. The sequence goes on from BQNB010094822.1 coordinate 24,044, forward strand.
TCTAAATCCATTTATCCTAATCTATTTCTGGCCCAAATCAAGCCCAAGTCCAAAATCCAATACCTAGTCAACACTTTTTATAACAAAACGAGTCAATATGAAAAGTTACTGTTCATCCCTCTCTTTTCCCTCCCTCACTTTCACACAGAGTAACAAATCATGACACAGGGTAAATCCCTCCTCATTCACACACACGCTTATGTTTCTAGAAGGGCTCACCTGACACATCTGACAAGCAATTAGCCACGTTGGCAATCCTAGAAGACGTGATTGGTTGATGATGCGTGGAAGCAATCCAATGGACTAAAATGAAGGATTGTGATTGGAGGGTCAAGATTAGAAGATGGGGGAGGCTCCTGAAGATCTAGATCCTTCCCCTCTTCCTTATAAATAGAGTGAAGATCACACAGTAGAAAATATCTAGGAGTAGGAGTAGTGTAGGATAGTATAGTTTTAGTTTTTAGCTTATTTTATGCTTATTGTACCTTTTATCAGCTTATTGTATTGTTTTAAAGCTTTGTAACCTTTTTATGAATTAATAAAAGTCACTTTCATCTTAAGTTGTCCTGTTTTATGTTTCTTATTTACTCAAAACTTGTTAAAGTTGTTCTTAAGATTTTATAAGCTGATTTTAAATAGAATAAGTGTTTACTTGTACAAATAAGCTTTTCAAGCTTATTTGTACAACCTGTTCTTGTGTTACTTCAAATTGGTTGAATATAAAGGTTTTGAGCCTTATGGATGATAAGCCAAAAAGGGAAGGGCTTATGGCTTCTTACCAGCTTATCTTTGATAAGCTGGAGCTAGTTAATAAGCTCTATTGAGCATTTTAGATCCCTGTTTAGCTGGGACAAAGGTATGTTTTCATTTCACTCCCTAGCTTATTTTCTTATTGTGCTTAACAAGTTGCTTATTTTTGCCTGCTTATGCTTAATTTGCATTTTAGTAGCTTATTATGTCAGTTTTAGAGCTTAGTTTTAGTTTGAATATAGCTTATTAGTTTCTGTCCCTTTTCATAGTTAAAATAACTATTTGGTTTAGCTTATTAGTGAAGCTTAAATTTAAGTGCTTATTTTTCCTTCCTTCTTGATTATTTGTCAATCTCTAGCTTAGTTATTAATCTGTTTGTGTTTATTAGAGCTTATTCAAATATGTTTTAAGTTTAAAATTGGGATTTAAAATCTTAAAGGGGTGTTTGGCACAAGCAGTTTCAACTTAGTTAAAACTGCTTGTGTAGCTTTTTGGTTTCAAATTGAGTTTTAATAAGCTCATTTAAGTTCTAAATGGAAGTTTTCATAAGCTGGAATTAAATCTTGTTTAGTTTTGAAGATTGTTTTGTCAAGTGCTCAAATCTGTTAATGCCCAAATTGTTCTATATTGTTTGATGCTTGGATTCAAATCAATATGCTTGAGGTGTAGTATTTTCATGTCCATTGGAGTTTATTTGGCATCAATACTAATCTGTTTTAAGTTTATAGCTTGCTATGAGTCATTTTAGAGTCTTAGAAAAGTTTAATTTAGCTCAAAAAGTCATAAGAGTATGCAGTTTAATTGAGCCTAGGTTTTTAGCTTATTAAGTGTTTGATTTAGCTTAATTTTAGTTTGAATGTGCTTAATGAGTAATGGTCTTCATCTGTTTTTAATTTTTAACTTTTCACTTTGTTGAGTCTAGGATTTAAGCCATAAATCTGTCTTAATTTCTTAAAAAGCCAAAAATAGTTAGTAATTGTCATCTTTTTAAGTCTTTTGTCTAGCTTATTTATGTTCCCAATTTTCTTAAGTATAGCTTACTTGTGTTCTCCATACATAAGACTTAATCTGTTTTAGGAAATTTAGCTTTTTTACTTTAGCTTATTTTTCTTTTATGTTAGATTAAAATATGTCAAAAGCCTTTTGGTATCTGTTTTTATGTCTGTTGTCTTAATGTTTCTTTTTGTGCTTTTTAGCTTAATTTGATAGCTTATTTCTTGTAATAATTAA
>BQNB010094823.1:0-26023 GCA_026074375.1 Tanacetum coccineum
TTAAGTATTTATCTGGAAGAGAAAATGTTACTTAAGTTTTCAAGATATCTTTAATTATCATTTTCCCCTCACATATTTGCCTAAAAAAGTTCTGATTCTTCACTAAAAGGGCATTGCTGAAATTTACGTTTCCGGCTTATGGCTTATTTAGTTTTGGGCTTATGCTTCATAACCTGACTTTTGTGACTTATATTGAAACTTTTTAGCTTATATAAGTTTAAACGATATAATAAACTTGTGTAAGCCGAAAAGTTTCAAAATAAGCCACAAAAGTGAGCTTATGAAACATAAGCCCAAAACCATATAAGCCGTAAGTTGGCTATATAAGCCGAGACAAACATTGACGAAACAATATCAACTTAGGAGCAGGTGTTTGTTTAAGCGTTTATCAACTTATCATTTTTAGGCCTATGTATTATACGCTTTATTTTTTGGCTTATTTTGAAACTTTAATAAGCCCGTAAAGTCTTAATATAAGCCAAAAAATGGGGCTCAAGCGTATCAACATGTATCTAGATTTATGAGGGTTATAACGAAAACTATATTTTGAAAATAAAGACTCACCAAAAATCAGTAGGCTCAAGCGTCTGAAGCTTATGCGCATGAAACTCATTCAGCCTCGGTCCTCGCTGTCCTTGTCTGTTTTGGCATTTGAGGTCCTCGCTGTCTGTTTTGGTATAGTGGATCAAGTGCAGGGTCCTACATTGCAGACCGAATGGTAGAACAATATGAGCTTTCAAAAAGTATACATAATATTACGGTATAGGATACAATATACCCACATAAGAATTTGCCATTGGTCTTGGATCAATGCTTGTTCGAGAACTGAAGAAGGATTCAAGATCATTGTCATCCTTTTGTTAGTTCATCTTGGCAGCAGTGGAGGCAACAACCCTATCTCAAACTTCTACATGCTTCAGCCTTCGTAACAGCGACCTATACTCACTCCACTCTCTCTCAATGCTACCAGCCTTCGTACAACAGCAGCATTTACAAAATCAATCCTACGGCTCGACCCCCTGAAGTAGAGATAGAAGCCAATCCCCTCCTTTCTAACAATTTGACACCTCTTTGCTAACATTTGAACCTGATTGGAGTTGGGTTTGGTTGACCCGAAGATACTTACATTAAATGTTATACATCATTTTTATCTCTTAGAAGCTAGGTTTAACTCTCACCTTCATATCTCAATTGCAAATTTTAAATACCCAGCTAAACTTTCACTCACCTCTTTCATATGCTTTTTTGGATTTCACAAACACTCGAAAACGAGATATTTTCTATTGTTTTGTAGTTTTCAGGTGAAATGCAAGAAAGTGACAAGAAACAAGGGAAAAGGACTTAAAGTGTAAATTCTGAAGAATGTTACGACGTAACACCAAAAATGGTTACGCCGTAACATAAATTAAGCAAGTACAAAGATCAAGGAAGACTTTACGGCGTAACACCATATCTAGTTACGCCGTAACCCTATATTTGGAAAGAAATCTCGCCAAAGTTATAGTTATGGCGTAACACCTTATCCAGTTACGCCATAACCATGAAGATCCACAAATATGGAATGAAGATCACATACATATGGAAGTTATATGAAGGTTACGACGTAACACCATATCTGGTTACACCGTAATTATGGAATGTCGTGTAAGTTGGTTACGGTGTAACACCTTTATTGGTTACGCCGTAACAGGTTCGATATCTATAAATAGAGGCCTCATTCAAGCTATTCCGACATCACTTCCTCTACAGCCAATTGGAGAGGCGACACAGGCTTCCATCCTTTAAAGAATTCCACCTGGAGTCCAAGGGAGATCACACTTTACTTACTTTTTGCATTTAATTGTTCAAAATACGAATACTGTAAGAATTATGAGTTTTCAATATATGATTTCTTCTATCTCTTATTGTGTTTCCGTTACCATGAGCGGCTAAGCACTTAAAGTGCTGGCCTAGCTATGAATTTACTTTTATTATGATTGTTTCCTGTTGAATTATGGTTTCATTAGATATTCCTTGACTATCGTGTAACACTGGGATTTAGTAGTACGGGTGGTTTGGACCTAGCTTGCCCCATTAATATATTATCTTGTCATAATAGGATCCAATGGGTACTATGGAGGATCACTAACTCCTTACCTGGTGTAGGAACTGACCGGTCACCGCACATATCACTGAATACTTAAAAAGCACAAGACCTCTTTTAGAGAGGGTTAATAATCTTTATAGGTTATTAGATATGTTTTGGGAATAGTTGGGATTAATCATTGCAACCTGGATAACCTACCTCCTAGATGATTCGGGACTGATTTGGAATCGCAGGGAGTATAGGATAGACTGTATATGCACATTCAAGTCTATCGACCTTAGAAACCAGTAATGAAACTATAGTTTGACATTGCACAGGAAAATGTCTTCATAACAATCGTAATGAAGTAACTAGGTTAGCACGTTTTCTCTCTTGATTTCTCCTATCATTTTACTTTTAGTTATTTACTTTTCTTATTCTTTTAATTTTAATTTAAATCAACTCAAAAACCATTTTTAAAACGTGACACTTCAAATTAAAACTAATTACACATTAGCTCTTGGGACGACCTCGGATTTACCATTCTACACTACCCACGATCGGGTTCTCTGCCAGTTAGTAAGTCATTAGGTAGATCGAGTTTTATAAATTTAAAACTTGATAAAATTATATTTCAAAAGAAAATACGCATCAAGTTTTTGACGCCGTTGCTGAGGAGCTAAAAATTAGAATAATTTGAATATTTTCTCTTCTTTTTCTAAACTCTATATCTGCAGGAACCATGGCTGGAGTAGACGTCGATACTCTCACTATAGAGCAATACCTAGCATTGTCACGAGAAAACCAAGCACCGGGCGTGGTTAAACCCAAAATCGGAGGCAATGTTAATTTCAAAATCAAGAGTCAGTTCATGCGTGAACTGAGGGAAGACACTTTCTCCGGGAACAAAAACGAGGATGCTCACGATCACATTGATCGGGTCCTCAACATCGTTGGCTTATTTAATATTCCTGGAGTCACTAAAGATGCAATCATGATCCGAGTTTTCCCTTTCACTCTTACTAGAGCCGCAAAAATATAGGTGGACAGACTAGCCCCAAGAACTATCAATACCTGAGATCTCCTCAAGAAGGCCTTTATCTAAAGGTACTGCCCACCTTCCATGATCGCAAAGCAGCTTGAAGATATTCACAACTTCAAGCAAGAAGGAGACGAATCATTATACCCGGCATGGGAGCGGTATAATGACCTACTATACAAGTGCCCTACCCACGACCTCAACAGTCATCAAAAGGTAAATATCTTTTATAAGGGTTTGAGCACTATGAACCATCAATTGCTTGATTCACAGGGACTTATCCCTGGGATGAGACCAACTGAAGCTCTCATAGCAATTCAAATAATGGCTGACCACTCTTAGAAATGGCACGACGGCACAACAAGCAGGAATATCGGAAGTAGTAGTAGCAAGGATGAACTAGCTGCTTTAGTAAACAAGTTGGACAACCTGGGAAGAGACATGAAGAAACTAAAGGAAAGTGTTCATGCAATCCAGGTTGGATGCCAAATTTGCAAAGGACCTCACCTCGACAAGGATTGTCCCCTCAACGAGGAAGTTAAACAAGTGGAAGAGGTCAAATATGGAGAATTTGGACAAACAGCGCCCTTTAACGGAAGTAATGGAGGAAAGTTTCGTGTAGGACCACCTGGATACTACACCAAGATTGATAATCGTCCACCATATGCTGAGAGGAGGCAAAGCTTAGAAGAAATATTGGCTAAGCATCAAGAGGAATCTGCTTAAAGAAGTACTAAAATGGAGGTGTGGATTAAAAAGCTTAAAGAAAATGCCGAGATTAACACGAGGAACCAAGACGCCTCACTTAAAAACTTAGAAACCCAGATCGAGCAATTAACCGAAGAACTCCATTCCAGGAAGGAAAAATCTAAAGAAGCGACAAACCTTGGCCGAAATAGTTAAGAAATACATCGAGGAAGCCTCTTTGAGACTAGAAAAACAAGGTGAATAGCTGAAAACTTTTTGCCATAACTTAGAAAAAAGCCAAAACCACCATAATGAAATCATATCTTCACTAATGATGGAGCACCTTTATACACCCTATTCTACTACTCTCTTGAAGAAATTAAGTACTTTTCGGCTAACTCTGGATTTTCAGATGATGATGAACTTAAAAATGTTACATCAATCCCTGACGAAGATTTAGAACAAACCTCCCCAAAACAAACAACTACCCACTATGTAGAACCATACGTTCCCCTAATTCCTTTTCCAAGGAGACTTGAACAACATGCCGAAGAAGCATTGATCCATAAAACCATGGAAAACTTAAAGAAAATTAAGTCAAATTGACCTTTCCTCAAGGAAATTAGGCAATCCGATGAGTATCCTAAATTTATGAAGGACCTGGTAGTCAACAATCCATTAACCATGGGAAATGAAGACATTAGAATAAATCGCAGATGCTCAACCCTTCTCTTTAATCAACTACCACCGAAAGAGAAAGATCCTGAAAGTTTTATCCTACCCTGCTCAATTGGAAGGTTAGACTTTAACAACACTTTAGCAGACTTAGGAGCAAGCATTAGCATCATGCCTTTTTCTATGTACAAACATCTAGGTATAGGGAAGCTTGAAACAATCAAAATGAACATAGAGCTTGCCGATAATTCTAAATGCATTCCGAAGGGGATTGTTAGGAACCTTCTAATCAAAATCAATAAATTTATTTTACCCATTGATTTTATTATACTTGATGTCCTTGAGGATTTTAGGATGCCTATCATTTTAGGAAGACCCCTACTCACAACTGCCCACGCTAAAATTGATGTCTTTAAGAGATCTATTTTTTTAGAAGTTGGAAACGAAAAAGTTATTTTTAAACTGAGGAAACGATTCACATGACATGAAAAGTGAATCCCGTTTCTCGATTTAAGAGCAAACGCGTAAAACCCTAAAAATAAATTGTGAATTACATAATGTTGTACCATGACCTAAAACACGAGGTGTTATACATTATGTTTCAAGATCGTGTGAATGTGTGTTATCTTATAATAAATTATTTCCGGTCATGTTTTTTATATGTCAGAATATCTAAATTGGTGTGAAATGATGTTGTTGTTGGTGTGTCCTTTCGTTGGTGGTTTCGTAAGGTGTGTTTGTGTGGCATGATTTATGTGTCAGTCGAGTGTTGTGGCGTGTGTAAGTTAGTAAAGTGTGTCAATTTTATTGTAAGGTATGTAAGTTAGTTAGGTGTGTCAGTTTTGTTGTAAGGTGTGTAAGTTTAGTAAGGTGTGCCAGTCTCGTAGGGGTGTGTATGTTAGTTTGGTGTGTCAGTCTCGTTGTAAGGTTGTGGGGTGCGTTGCATTGGTGTCGGTGTGGCATTCTCGTTCTAGCGTGTCTAAGTTAGTTAGGTGTGCCATTGTGGGATGTGTATGTTAGTCAGGTGTGTATGTTAGTCAGGTGTGTTAATTATAGGCAGCAATAAACAATTCAACATTATATAAGTCACTTTGCGCTTTATGTCAAACGGGTTAAATGGTCATACAAAAGGTTGTTTGTCAAAAAAATATAGTCTGTTTGTGTATGTGTGTGTCTGTCGGGTGTGTAACAGTCGTTGTGTGGCGGTCGGTTTGTGTGTGTATGTGTTGTGTGCCAGACCCTAGGATTTGGTGTGTATGTGTTGTGTGTCAGTCCCTTTTATTGTTTCATGTGTCAAACGAACGACGAGTCATATGTGTAGCTTAAGAGCACGTTACGAGTGTGTCAGCCCCAGGCTTGTGTGTGTTAATTATAGGCAGCAATAAACAATTAAGCATTATAGATAAGTCACTTTGCGCTTTATGTCAAACGGGTTAAATGGTCATACAAAAGGATTTTCTTAGAAAAGGGAATTATTTAGGATGTAAAGTGTTTGCGGCTAACCCAAACCAGTCTGTTGCGGCCAACCCAACCAAACCAGATTTGACCCGTTACCCTACTCATCTGTTTTTCCACTTCAAACTACAAACTGAGATTAATTATGTGATATACCTCATGTGAGCAGTAAACTTATTTCAAGGCGATATATTCTCTCTTGTACTAAACTAACGAGTTAGAAGATATTAAAATGAGAAAAACCTTGTATACGTAAATGTGAGCAGTAAACTCATTTCAATTGATTATGACGTAACCACTATGGTTACGCCGTAACCTCCATCTGAAATCCTAAAAATTTAAGTTTTAAACATGTCTAAACCTTGTATACGTAAATGGACTTTGTGGGTATGTTCTCTGGAACCCCTCACGAGACTAAACTCGTCCATTTAGGCCACCAAGTGGTTTAAAAGGCTTGTTACATATGCTAAATGCAACCGTGATTCCTACGAAAGTGAGTTAGGTTTGTATTTCCTATACACTTCATAATTCTTGTAGAATGGTTTTATGCTTTGGTTTGTTTCTATGATCACATGGGATAAAGAGCTTGCGGGAAGACGAAAGTAAAGCTTTTCGCCAAATTTCAAATTTCAAAGCAATGCTCAGGGAGTTTCTTGTCTTAATTCTACTCTTTTCTTATTTATTTCATTTTCTTAATGTACAATAGGGACATTGTACAAATCAAGTGGGTGGATGGGAGTAGAATTAATACTTGACGTATGTTTTGCCTTCGATTTTCTAGTTTTCTTTGAAAATTATGCCAATTTTAAAAATTTTGACAAATTTTTCTTAAATAACTAGAATTAATCTTTGTCGAATGCACATTACCCTTTATTACTATTTGGTGAAATTTAAGCCTAATATTCACTTTCCATCATATTACTCAAAAATCTACTAAAATATTAAGTGTGCCGGTAGTATTGTAGACTTTAGAACTTGGCCTGTACATCATTTCAAGACCTAATTGATTAGTAGGAATAGATAGGTCAAGAAGGCAACACTTAGAAAATCACCTAAATAGCCTATATGTGTGCGTTTATCGACTTGTTACACTGACTTGTTGACCTCCCATGATAAACCTTTCTGTTGCACTCATTATTTAGTGCAAGATACCCCTAGATCACTGGTATGTGCTTAAATACACATACCACCCAATATTATATGTTTCGTTACACCATTTCGCCTTAGCCAACCATGTAGTCTATATTTATCCTTGTGTTGAAATTTTTGGCTACCTAAGTTCATGGTTCAGGAAAATGGTTTGAAGATTGGCACTTTCGTTGAAGACATATTATTATGATCATAAAAGACTCCTTGGTATTATCACTTTCGATATTGTTTGTCTCAAGAGGGGGGATATGCGATATGTAATGTATAGGAGGATTATAAAAATGAAAAAATAAAAGGTGGTGCAACCATAAGCCACCTAGTTATCTAACTCCTGATGTTGGTTACATGTTATAAAACCAACTAAGTAAAAAGGTGGTGCAACTAAAGCCAGACTATGATATGGGGATGGTGCAACATCCGACCAAAGTATAAAAGGTGGTGTAAAACTATCAAGCCACCTAGTAAAGAATGGGTTAGCACGCTCCACAAGATCTCATTATTAGCTAACCCATTGTGATGATATGATCAGATTTTCGCACTTGAAGACTTGGACTATGGATGGATAGTAGCATTTATGGATACCTTATATTATATAAGACATTTGTTTTGTTTTTTATTTATCTTAACACCAATTAAATGTGTATCCTCATGTCTAATCCTAACCCTTATATCACCAAAATAAACCTTGTTTTATTCACCCATGATGCCTTTAAATTTTTAGACCCTAACTCTAACTGGTGCCAGATTTGTGTAACTCTCCTAACCTTAATAATAAAATAACATGCTATGATTGTGAAATGAGCGAATCAACCCGAAACTGAACACTTAGACTAGTTGAGAGTTGAGTGAATTTTGATCCCCTTTTCGTGAGGTGTTCGACTTTGATATTTCTAGCATAAGTCTTTTATAGATTTATTTCTTTGAGTTAAATCAGAGAAATCTTTTTATAAGCCTATTCTAACAGGTCTACTTGAGGGCAAGCAGAAGTCAAGTGGATGGATATTTGATAACATCAAATATTTGATACTTTTTAGTGTCAATTTTCCACTAAAATACTTTCAATTGTCTTATAATACTTGAATTCGATACACTTATGGTTATTTCGAGGTGAAATTCGATATGTGACAAAAAACTTTAGGAAAAGGAACCAAAAATATGACGAAAACCAAGATTCTTAACGAGACATTAACGGTCGTAACCCCAACGATAGTGTTACGCCGAACCTAATAAAGGCAAGACACATCACCCAACAAGATTAATGGCAATAACCACACGTAAAGGTTTAACTCTGTAACAATTAACGGGAAGGATGTAGATATCCCGAGTCAAGCATTATGGCGTAACTTGGACACTGATTACATCGTAACATCCTTTAAAGCTGCAACATGGAAAGTGCAACCGTCAGCATTTACTGCGAAAACCCACTAAAATGTTACGTCGTAAACATTCAAGAATCTATAAATAGAAGGCCTGTCATTCAGACAATTTGATATCAAACCAATTCCACCAACAGATCTAAAGGGGTGATCAAGGCCTCCATAGCTTAAGAATTCCCATAAGAAGTCCAAGGGAGAGCACACTTCAACTTACTATATTTGTATTTAATCGATCATAAAAACAACATCTGTACGATATGAGTTTTCCAACCATGATTACCTTTATTAATTCTTGCTTTGTTGTTGCCATGAGTGGCTAAGCACTTCAAGTGCTGGCCTAGTTATGAATCTACTATCGTTATAATATTTGTTTCCTGTTAAATCATGGTTTCGTTGGATATTGCGGGTGGTTTAGATCATGTTAATCATGTTATTAGATTACCACTTGAACATGGGATTAGCAGGGTACTAGGGAAGGATGATTCATTTTAACCCTAGTGTATGAACAAACCCTGTTACCGCCTCTATCACTTAATATACTTAAAAAAGCACATGTTCTCTGTCCATAAGAGGTTAAATAATCTGTAAAAGGCTTATTAGACTAGTTCTTGGGGATAGTTGGATTAATCACTATTACCTGGTTACCCTACCTTCATGACTTTTGGGGGATTCAGGATCGCAAAAATTATAGGGCAGACTATAGATTCTATTCAGGTTATGTCGAACTTTAGAAACCACTAATGAAAAACATGGTGTAACATTGCCAGGAAAACATAGTTATAACGGTATAATGGGAATGGCTAGCAAGCACACGCTTCTCTCCCTGATTACGTCCTATCCATTTTTACTATTCGTACTGTAACTTTCTTGTTAAATCACAAATCAATCTCAAAATCCATTTCAAACGTGACTATATCAAATTAAAACTAATTGACACTTAACTCTTGGGACGACCATCGATTACCATCTCTACACTATTCACGGTCAGGTTCTCTGCCAGTTAGTGCGTTTGTTAGGTGAATCGAATTTTATAAATTTTAAAGTTGAATAAAATATATTTTAAAATAAAATACGCATCAATTTCCTCATCAAAACTTTATGGATATTATTTCAAAAAATTGTAAGATGGAAAATGAACGAGATTTTAATTATCTCATGCTGAAACTGTTCATTCATTATACCACTGCTTTTGAGAAATAATATCTTTTATTATGTGAGTACTTTGTAAGAATTTTTTTTTTCCAGAAAGCATTCGCATGAGCATGAGGTTTCCTTTTATTAACCTAACCTTGAGCCCTATGTTATGTGGACTGGTTAAAGGGATCCATCATCAGCTTTTAGGTGATAACTAGTCCTAATAACCAAATTAGTGACTCTTAGTTAGATCACATCAAAGTATCCTCAAAGAAACTTATTAATCAGTGGTGAAATTTCCTAATACATGTCAAAACTTTGAGTACTCTGTTACGTGGACTAGTTAAAGGGATACATTATCAGCTTTTAGGTGACAACTAGCCTTAATAACAAACTTGATGATGATATACTCTCAGTAATGACACTATCATGGAATTTCAAAAGCATGTTGAAATTATATTTCAGGATTTGTGTTATCTTTGAAAAACAATAGACATTTATATGACAAATTCTGTAGCAATAAAGTTTATTGGACCCTTTTACATATCATACAATTAATGTTTTTAAACATGCATAGAAGAATAAATGCCTCAGGTATACTACACATAGTACAAGTACTAGTATAGTAGACCTTTCACCGGTGGACGAAATCCAAAGATTTACGCAAGAGTATTTAAAATACCTGGGTGCACAGTGATGTAGTGTGAGAAATTTTCATAATAACTATTATAAATGAGAAAGATAGTTAAGATTGAAGTGTTCTTATATCTAAATCGGATGGTCACTAAGCCGCTAACAACGGTTTTCGAATACTCGCGAACGGATGCATCCAAAGACGCTAACAACGCCTATGAACACCCTAAACCGGATGCAACTTAGATCGCTAACAACGCTCTTCGATATAGAAAAAAAAAGTTTTTGGCTTTAAATAGCCCCGAACTTTTCCCAAATATAACCATATAGTCCGTGTCTAAATTTATTATCCATATGGTACATGAACTTTACATTTCGTGTCAATATGGTACATTTATTACCGGCTACTTGTAAAACCGGTTACTTTTTTAGGAAATTTTTTTTTAACTTTTTAAATATTTTTTTTTCATTATTTCGAAAAAAGTAATTTTTTTTTTACAAAATTAAAAAAATCGCACTTTTTTAGAACTTAATTTTGTAAACAAATTTATTTTTTTTTGTACTTTTTAAATTTAAAAATATTTTTTTACATTATTATTCGTAGCAAATTTAATTTTTTTACAACTTTTTTATACAAAATTATACTTTTTAAAATCTTAATTTAATTTTTTTTTTTAAATAATCGAATTTTTTTCTTACGGAATTATTTTTAAAGTTAAGAAAATTTTAAAAAATTAAAACATTTTTACCGTTTTCTTCGAAAAAATAAAAACATTCTTTTTTTAAATTTTAAAAGTTAAAACAATTTTTTAAAGTTAAGAAAAATCTAAAATATAAAAAAAACTAAACGTTTTCCTTTGAAAAAAATAAAAAAATTCAAAAATTTTTTAACGATTTTATACAATTTTACGTTTTAAAAAGTACGAAATATTTTTTAAAAGTTTTTTGCAAAAAAATTCTAAATTTATACACTTATCATAGGGGTACATTTGAGAATAGTATGAATAGTGTTCGGATGCCACGTAAGCGTTAACCTGTTAAACATGTGAAAAATTCAGTTTACCGTACCAAATTGACACGAAATGCAAAGTTCCATGTATGATATGGGCAATAAATTTAGTACACGTACCATATGGGTACATTTGAGAAAGTACGTGGCTATTTAAAGCCAAAAACCCTAGAAAAAAAACTCGATTTTAACTATTCTTAACATTTTTCAAACATCTCAGACAAAATAGATTTCAAACACATGTTCAAGTGACAACACATTCAACTACGGGAAAAAAGATCATTTAAAGTCTGAGTTCAAAAAATCAAACTGGTCAAAGTCAACTCAGGTCAAATAGTCATAGTCAAATGGTCAACTTGGTTTAAACTCATCTAAGTCCGCTTTTAAACTCGCCTGTTTTGAGTTTACACTCGCTTGGTTTTAATAAGACTAAACTCTCCGTATTTCAAATCTATAATCGCTTGACTTTATCTTTTACATTCGTTGTATTTCAAATTCAACACTCACCATTTTCTAGTTTTAAACCCACCCGAATTCAAAATCTATACTCGCCTATTTTTAAAATCTAACACTCGCCGTGAGTTCAAATTTTAAACTCGGGTGTATTGAGTTTTATACTCACTTGCAAACAACAAACTTACAAATTCTCACAATAACTGGCTTATGCATTCAATATTGATTCTGTGACACTTTTAGGCATAAACAAACACATATCTAACACTTAACACAACAACCACAATATCATGCCTTCTTCTTATGAAATCGCCAATACGTCAACAAGAATCAATATAAACCTTTGTTATACTCAAAACTGTGCAAAACCCTTTTGAACGTAGCATGTATATATCTAAAACAACAAAAGCCCTAAGCTTAATTAATCTAAGACACACTTTCAAAAAATCAAAACCCTAACCATAAGAATCACGATTTTGAGTGATTCGTAACAAACCAATCTAATTCCTTTTAGGTACTTGTTAAGGAGATGATTAAAGCGTTTTTTGCGTTTTACCTTTTTGCTAATAACGAGTCTTGATGAAGTTGTGATTTTGACGAGTGTGGGAATGAGAGAAAAGATTATCAAATATATTTAACTAACTAAACTCGCCGGGTTTGTAAACCTTTTATGCTCAAAACTTTCAAAAGTTGGCAATATTAGTCCATGTGGTTACTTATGTTTTGAAAAATTAGTCCTCGGAGTTAACTTTTTAACTCTCCCACAAATAGTGATCCGTTATGACAAAGTTTTTCCCGTTTATTTTTGTAACACTTCAAAAAACACTTGTGAAAGCTTTTCTTCCCTTCGAACAAAGACCGGCATCACAAGAAGTTTTACAACCCTCGAGGCAGTGCACCTAATCGTTGTAGTGTAGTATAGGCAAAACTCGGGGGTTTAGTTTATCGTTCACACCAATAATAGTGTTGGGAAGGCTCGAACAGAATGTAACTAAGGTATAAGAGGTGAAAGAAGATTATTTTTGTATTGTTATATTTTTATGAAAGCAAGAAAAATCTCTGGTTAGTTTATATAAACTGTTATATATATAAATACTTTTTATATATTTAATGTAGCGTAAATTTCGTAAAAAGTTTCTATCTCCTTCGTTTTAACTCGATTTCAGAGTTTCTTAATATATTTCGGGATCGTCTTGAAATGTACAATCATAATATGAAGTTTATTTTGTCTAAGAATTCGTGCTCAAACAGTTTATAAATCTGTCCGAATATATATGTTAGAAAAATTGTTTTTATAACTTTATTTAATGCAAGTCTTTTAAATTAACTAATACCACATCATTAATATACTTTAAGTCCCCTAATCCACGTCCAATTATTTTATGTCCAATATGTCCAAATAAAATATCCACAACAATTATTTATTTATAAAACTATATAAATAAATTTGTAACAATTAATTTACAATTAATTATATAAATTATCCAACACTTGTAATATATCAAATAAAATATGTTCTTGCATTCTAACATATTTTAAACACCTTTTCATCATGAATATGTATTTTTGATTTCGTATAAACTTGTTTTATTTTATAAACTTTATAAAATAAATACTAGATGGTGATTACACAATATATTCAAACATATATGTATGAAAATAAAAAATTTATGAAAGTGTAGGGTTTATGTTAGACCTTATGTGAATGAATGAAGAAGATGAACACAATCAAACCTAGATCTCTAACCCAAAATCCTTTTATCAAAACCTTAATTTTCTGTGAAAACCCTAGTTTTCTTTCTTGTATAAATCCTTTGATTTTTATGAAACCCTAGCTTTGAAATACCCTTGATATACCTTAGATATCAACCCTAATAATACTTGTATGCTTGAAATCTTGATAGAATGAAAACTATGAATTATTTGGGAGGGCTATATTGAGTCGTGAGTTGGGAGAGAATAAACAAGAGAGATATTTGATTTTTACCTAGTGAATAAGTGTGAAATGAAGACATGTAAATAGGAACCCTTTTATACTAAAAATATATTAGTTAACCATTAGCACAAAACCATGGCTTTGGCTTCAAAGTGGACGGTTTAGAGATGTGTGGGAGAGTGGGATGGGAACATTTAGGGGCTAATATCCAAGGTTAATGTGTTTAGTACTTGAAAAATACTACAATATGGAAGACTCGTGTAAGAAAGCACATGGTAATTTTCTAAACCATTTGACTTTGTTTTGGTGTTAGTTTAACAACTTAAAACTGGCCCTATGTGTTGTTTGTGAAAGTGTTTTATAGATTTTTGAGTATTGAGTACAATTGTAGGTATTTGATTAAGTGTATATAGGTATTGGTGTTTACATGTATGCATAAATGTAATTTATTACGAAACGTAAACGTTTTACGTAACTAATAAAAATAAAAAGTGAAAAGTTATAAATTATCTTCGTAAT
Source organism: Tanacetum coccineum (assembly GCA_026074375.1). NCBI lineage: Eukaryota > Viridiplantae > Streptophyta > Magnoliopsida > Asterales > Asteraceae > Tanacetum > Tanacetum coccineum. The sequence goes on from BQNB010094823.1 coordinate 14,131, forward strand.
AATTATATAACACTTACTTGACGTAAAATTTTATTTGTTTGATGACGGTTTACGTTGAATGTTGATTTTTAGTTTACGCGATTTAACTAAACGATAAAAATTAAAAGTAAACGCGAAAAAGTTCGAAAAAAATGGTGAATAATAGATTGACGAAGAATGATGTAAAAAATACGAATTGGTTTACACATCTCTTGTCCGATAATCCCGATTGTCAAATAATAATTACGTCTTGTACGAATCGTAACATGTCTCCACTTACCGCTTAACAAGACGAAAGAACTTGAGATTAGGGCAACGAAAAAGACCGTCCTTCCACTTCCACTTCCTCTTCATCCGTCTTTGGTCAACCATCCTCCTCTCATCACATCGATGATGATAATGATGGAAATGACGAAGGTACCCTCTCGTGCAAGCACTCCCTCTCCCACTCGTTTTGTCAATTCTTTGTCTAATGATGTTTTTCAAGTCTTTTCAAACCCACCAAACATTGATCCAAACATGGAAACCTTTTACAATCGCCAAACTGAAATTTTAAACCGTCCAGTCCAATTACGTGATGAGCAACGGGGCGGGTTAAGGTCAATCGAAAAAGGCATCAAGAACTTATTGAGTGGAAAGAAGAAGTAAGCAATATGGAAAATTGTTTAATACATATTATTTATGATTAATACCTATTTAACTATTTGCCCTCTTTGAAACTTTATTCTTTTTGTATTAATACTTATACTTAAAACTTATGTTTATTTGGTAAAATTTAGTACGTAGTTGTGGCAACGTAGTTTTTCTGGAAGATCGATTTAATTTTATTATCCTAAACTTGTTGGCATGCAAATTGATACATTATGCTCTCTTATATATATGACATTAGGGGATATCTTGGCTATAACTTTTGTAGCCAACTAGCTACAATATTTCACTAAAAATACATATGAAATAACTCAAGGACTCATAGAATGGACTCAGGGACCCACTTTTATACTCCGGGACCCACAATTTGTAACACAAAATTATAGCCAATTGGCTACAAAGAATTGTAGCTAATATATTCCCATGACATTATGCATGCTCAATTATTTCTTTGTCAATTTCCTATACTTGATTTCCCAAATAGAGTTTAGATTACTTAATTCATGCGTTAGGAAATTTAGAAGTCTTAGATGATTCTTGAGGAAATAGTATTGGTTACAAAAGGGATCTCCAGGATAGCATGACTCTGCACATGTTTAAAAATCTAAGAAAATTAGGAAAATTTTCGTCCCTCCAGAAAACGGCCCTCTTAAATACCAGGCGGCCCCCATATATATCCGGGACCGCCCCCAAGAGTCACGAGAATCTTCATTATTTTTCCTCAGATCCTGTGCAATTGACTAACTATAACAACCCGTAATTTTCATCAATGTGAATATCCATCTATTGAATTAGATGCACTATAATATCTATCTGTTATATATATACCACCTTTTTACAGGGAATTTTTTTCTTTATCTTATTATGCAACGTAACTTCATCCCCTAAAGTAAACGACTCACACAACATCTACCATTGCCATCTCTATCTATGTTTATATCATGTAAACATCCTAATATGTCAAGTCTATAGGGCGATAATACAATTTACAAGTACATTTATCCCATTTAACGTACTATTTAATATGTTTATTTTCAAAACAGGCATTAAACGTAAACGTTTATATCAAAACCCTAATTATATGTAATGTATACATATAAAATGAATGTGCAAGCCTTTAAAGCATGTGTACAAGTATACAAAGCACCACATTTGAATTATATTTTCCCTCTAAATCAATGTACAACACATTAAAGCTTAATGTATAAGTCAATAATGCAAGAAAGTCAAACTAGATCATTTTACCTCCTAAATCACTTTGGTTTCTTACCACCACTTTAGCTCAAGGTAAAAGCACTTAATGCATGACTCCTAAACCCTAAATTTAAACCCTAAGTCATTCTAAAACCCTAATCTAAAACCCTAAACCCTAAATGAAACCTTAAAACCCTAATTTCACTTTAAACCTAAAATTAAACCCTAAACCTTAATCTTAAACCCTAATCCTTAATACTAACCCTAATCTTAAAACTAAACCTTAATCCTTAACCCTAATCTATCCCTAATCCTAACCTTAATCCACATTTTAAAACCCTAAACCCTAAACCGAGCCCTAAACCAACCCGATTCCCATTTTGCTCCATTTTTACTCCTAAGCTAGCACCCTAACACCTCAAGCACCACTATGACTCACCAAGCAGCTACCCAAGTAGCTTACAAGCACCTCTATCACCACCCTTAAGCTCCAAGAAAAGCCTTGTCACCTCCTTGTCCCTTGTGGTTAGCCGTGACCTTCAAACACCCCTCCACCTCTCTTAGCTACAATTCTAGCCCTCAATACTCATCATACTAGCTACCATGAATCATCTAAGTAGCCTTGACACTAAGCAAACTAGAAAACTTGGGCACAAAGGCTTCTTGAGCCCTATATAAGCCGAACTCCACACCCTTTTCAAATCACACATCAAAAACTCATATACTCATCAATGGAGTTCTAACTCAGATCAAGGAAGTTCAAGAGAAGTCCCTAAGCTCAGAATAGAATCCAAGAAGCAAGAAAAACAAAGCTTTGAAGCCATAACTAGGCGTACGAACCCGAAAACCTCATTTCGACCCATTTAGCTCAAGTAAGCTCAAGATCGTGTTCCATAAGCTTATAATATGTATTATAATGTTCATATTAATCTTAAGATCATATATAAACTCTTTTTTGAGGCATTGAATCCTCAAACCCATGTATTTTATAGTAAAACCCTAAAAATGACCCGTTTTGGATTCTAGCTAACGAATCCTTTTTTTTTTTTTCTAAACTTATGTACATAAGAACATCTTTATTTTTAGCTTATTCTAATAAGATAAACCCCAAATATTATTTGTAATCTTAAAATAAGCTTACAAGGCTTTTTTGGACTTTTTGCAAATATTCCAAGCATAGGGGTATATATAGTAACTTTCAAAATTTGATAACTAAAGGGCTGAAAATATCATTATTCTAAAATTCTAACTATAAGGGACCTATTTTTCCAAGTATTAAAGTAAAGGTTTAAATTATATATACTTTATAATATAAAGACTAAAGATTGTAAAAGTTTATAAACCAAGGGTATATATTGCGTAATATTGCAACTTAAAAAATATAATATAATATTTTATATAAATTTTAAAAATTAAATAAAAATTATAATACTCGAAATTATTAAAACCCGACAATTTACGTTATTAACCATAAATCGACGCAAAATTTCGTATATATTTTAACATAATTTCTCATAAACAACCTTTGTGATGAAACTTAAAATACTTATCTTATCGGGAAGAGCCCGCCCCACACCCGCCCCATGGGGGACCTGCAACGTTACAGGGAGCTTCATATAAGGGATTTCATTTGGGTAACGTTTAGACGAGTTTACTGGATTTACAATTTAACAGTCGTCCCTGGCTCCTCAACCTTTTACTACTATACCTCTGAATATATGGCCCGAACAGTGAACCACATATATTCCATAAATCAATAAATCAAAGATATACGTTAAACTTATGAAGCTTTGAAACATAAACCATCACACCTAAGACTCTGACATATCACCTCAAGGTTGCGTGCAACGAAGCCGTTACTTTCACATGAATATACTTTTTGCCATCAATCAGATTTTCTCTATACAGTTTAAGGGGAGTTCATGACCACACTTTTAAATCTTCTATTTTCATACACCCGTGAGGGAGTTACATGATATAAACAAATGAATACAAAGTGTTTTCTAAATTTTGTTCACGACCTATGATTATCTACATCTCTTGTCTACAGTGCCATTTAGCCAAAAGACTCTACCTCATGGACATTAATCACTTGCGAGTGGAACGGCGAATATTATGTGAAAGGCCCTATTGGGATTGAATGAATCCGTTTGTATTAGCCGCCCCAGGTCAACCAAACGCCTATATTTGAAACTCATAGGTATATGGCAATTACCTACACGGGGGCATTATCTTTATATATATCATTATTGATATATACACCTAGTCAGTTTTGAGTTGCCATGAGCTAACGCATAATACTATTTTCTAAAACATAATATGGTACTCATGCAATTAGTAACATTTAAGGGTGTAATAACAACGTAAAACCACTCTCTATGAAGATTTATACTTCTCTCTCCATCTATCTCTATACCCTCTCTCCTTAATGAATTTCACTCAAACCATTGTGCTAACCGGTTAGCATGTATTATCTCAGTAACTGAACATCTAATGCACAGAGTGGCACGGACGCAAACTGTAGAATTCAAACTTTATGTTTCATGTCTAGGATTTTCGCACCCTATTCGTCTCTGTACAAACTCTGATAAATATGGTTGAAACTTATCTTTAATAACCCTCGCCTCCCGAGTTGCTTTATATGATTATGAGTGTTGTACTATGAATAAACACATCCAATTACTCCCGCTGCTATATGTCCAAAAAATAAGGGTGTTATAGAATTGGTATCATGAGCCAAAGTTATAAAGAACAAGGTTAAAACTAACTATCAACTACTTTTCTTTTCCATCCAAGAAATCCTCCGTGCCACACATCTCTTGAATATTATGTAAAGATACATAACTACTATTAACCATATATATAAATAACGTTATGTTTACATTACCGCTATGTTGTTAACAGAGTGATGTCTTCTCCCAACCATCATACTTCTGATATTAAGGATGCTTTTCCTTCAACTTTCTGGACTATCCCAGCTTTCCCAGACTATGTCCCAGCTTTACCAGGAAAAACTTATTCTAGCTCTTCAAATAACTCATTTGGTGTAGTTTCAATAGTTTTCACAACTCTTTCACTTTTTCAAGATGACCCCTATATTAGGACAAGCATCCATACTATGCTAAAGAATCACCTACTCCACCCCCACCAACATTGTGCCCTCCACATCGACACATGTTTTCTCCTCAAATCATTCTTTCTTTTGGTGGATTATGTCACCTAAGAAACAAGGCCATAATCAATCATTCTCCTCTACTTCTGCCCTACCTCAAGAATTTGAGATGGGAGAAAGCTCTGGTAAGACAAGTTTGAAACGTCACGAGGAGCAAATTGAGAAAATCCTGAATCACCTGGATAAAATCTCTCTCGACCGCATTGAGCACATAGAAGACAAAATAGAAGGTCTTAGAAAAGGTCGGGTAATCATACAATAAGATGTCGACAATCTAAAAGCTGAACTCCAAAAGGCTCATGCTCGAATTGCCAAACTTCAAAGAAAGCAAATGGGTAATTACAAACAATTGCTCACTAGGATTAGTCAGATTACTAATCTAGAACTAAGCATCATAGAAAATCCAAGTCCGTCACAAGCTGACAAGGAAAGTCTTCTAATCAATCTATGAACTCAAGAACTGCCAGAAAGGACCATCGAACAACTAGATTAGATAATAGTTAAGATTTTAAACTATGCCACGGGATGTGTGAACTACATAACAACACTTGTCAAATTTTGACTATGTACAGTACAAAGGCAAGTTGTTCATGATATAATGGCAATCCCGTTATACCTTGTTGTTTCATAATACCGATATATCCATCCTAACACAACTTCTCTTATATCATCATCTTCGTCTCCATCATTATAATTCATACCATGATTTCTAAATAAATCATAGATATTTATTTGATATGAATTATCTATGATTTCGATATCACTATTGTGACAATGTTTATTTTTTAAACTTTAATCATTTTAAGACTTGTGATATCTCATCTTATTAACGTGTTATCTTGTGTTGAAATAGAATGCCTCCGAAAAAGTATGTCAACATCTGAAGCACCACCATGACTCCATTCTGCCGTCAGAAACAAGTTGCTAACAGTGTTCCGCAAGCTCTGAAGCACAAGCCGCTAACATTGAATAATACTAATAATACCACCAACCAAGAAAGCTCTGTGGTCAAGTACAGTAGGCTACAAAGAGTTCATGAGCTGCCAACCTATCAACTTTAAAGGTTCGGAAGGAGCTGTTGGTCTCATCCGCTGGTTTGAAAGAACTGAATCAGTGTTTTCCCGTAGGAACTGTACCGAAGACTACAAGGTGAAATTTGCTACTGGTCCCCCCACCTTTCACACTGCAGAAGCTCTATCTTGGTGGAAATCTTTTGCCCCTCCTATTGGGCACTCACGGACAAACTTTACAATATTACCGGGTTGAATCTAAAGATCTTTTAATAAAAAGTATTGCCCAAACTGAAATCCATAATATGGAAGACGAATTTTACCATCTGACTTAAGGGGGAGATCTCAAGACATATAAGAAGATTCCAGGAATTGGCAACCTTATGTCCCACTATGGTGCCAGATTCTGAGAAAATGATGGAAGTTTTCATCAGGAAATTACCTTGAAGTATTGAAGGGAGTGTTACCGCCTCTAAACCTTAAACTCTAGAGGAAGCCATTAACATAGCCTAAAGGCTAAAATAAGCAGGTAACAAAGCACACTCTGGAGCAATTATCAAGTGATCACAAGAACGAAAGTTTGACGACAGAAAACTTTCAACACAACTACCGCAACCGATAATAAGCAAACAACTACTGTATCACCAACACCACAACCGCTACATATAATACACCAACCACAGACATATACAAAGACAGGAAACCTTCCGGGCTTATGCTGCCACTCCAGCTAAAAATAGTAGATATTCTGGCAGCTTCCTTTGTGTAAGACCTGCACTTTGCCATCACACAGGCCTTGCATTGTTAATGTAATACTATGAAACTTTGGATATCTGACTTAGAACTGCAGAAACAAAGGGCCAGCCACTGATAATCTGCTACCATGACGTTAATGCCATGCCTGTGAGAGAAAAAGCATTATGCAAATCAGTGCAGAAAGTCCACCAACAACAATGCCCAGGGAAGAGCATTCATGATAAGATATGAATGCACACAAAACCCGAATGTAGTCTCGTAATTCTTGGTGTGGTTGTATTTCTTACGGTAAACGCCGAGCATCTGGATGTGCTATGAGTATTATTTGAAATATACTGTGAGCCGTATAAAAGGCTCGTGTATCCAGAGTCGTCTTGTGCCGTCTGAGAGGAGAAGAAGATTCCAGCGCCGATTGATAAGGGTAGATTCCACCGAGGAAGAGAGCGCGCGAGTGCAAAATTGGCTTGTAGAAGAAAACATATGAGGGCGAGCGAAAGCACCGATGTGTGTATTTCAAGGTGCAAAGGTGTGTGACCTGTGTTAAACAACTTTTCAGAAAATGAGGTCTTAAGTGCCGCGTTAAACTCGGGTAGTGTTTTGGACGTCGTTCAATTGGTATGTATTGTATATGCTAAGTAGTCGAGATGTTAAGGATCATCTGATGATCGAGAAATAGTCCCACATGACCGCATCGTAGAACGGTAGTGAATACAAGTAATCGATTATCGAGAGGTGTTAGCGCAGAAGTGAAAACCCGACCATAAAACTGCATAGTCCGTATAAAAACGAGTGTAAGAGGTTGATAAAGGGGCCGCGGCGTGGGGGGTAAGGGGTGTGATAATCTCGTAGCCTAAAAATGTCAAAGAAGTCCGTGACGAGAACGACTAGAAATATACCGGTAGTAGAAGATTCCTAAAAGTTTTTCTCTTGAAGATTCAACTTGGCCTTCCTCTCAATTCGTCAGTAGATTCTCAAATTGATTTAATTCCAGAGCGACACCTTACCCGACACCTTTAGATTTAGCTCCTTCATAAATCAGGAACCACTAACCAACTCAAGAGTGTCCAGACCAAGTTTTATCGACTAATACTTTGAGCCATTGGCGCGACGCTCCTGTCATTATTTGTTAAAAAGAAAGACAGATCTTTCAGAATGTGTATCGATTACCGGGAGTTGAATAAACTTACCATAAAGAATCGTTACCCATTACCCAGGATCGATGACTTATTTGACCAACTTCAAGGTTTGAGTGTTTACTCAAAGATCGACTGAGATCGGGTTATCATCCACTCCAGAGCCCGGCTGACGCATAACTCCCAAGACTCGCTTCTAAGACAAGATACAGAAACATTATGAATCTTCAAGTATGCCATTTGGGTTTAACTAACGTAAAACACTGCTTATTCATTGATCTATAGAATCGTTGTGTAAACCATCACTTGGACTAAATTGTGATAGTTTTCATCGATGATATTCTATCTACTCCTCGTAACAAAGAAGATCACGAAATCATCTGAGAATAATCTTAGAATTACTAAAGAAAGAGAATTGTATGCCACTTTCACCAGTGTGATTTTCTAGATTTATATCATCAATTTCATGGACACTTCATTGATAGTTAAGGACTTCATGTTCGACCCCGCCAAGATTGAAGCATTAAGAATTGGAAATTCCTACTACCACCCCACAGAAAATATCGTCAATTCTAGGACTCGCAGGTTATATCGAAGATTCATCGAGAGGTTGTTCAAAGATTGCAAAGTCATTTGACTGAATTAACACAGAAAAAACAAGAAAGTTTATCTGGGGCGCAGATCAAAGAAGTGCGTCTGGTTCCAATTACTATATAAGAATGCGTGTGAAGCCTCCAATCTTAGCTTACCAGAAGAAACAATGATTTGGGTTTTTTACTGTGATGCAATCCCAGCAAGGTCAGAGAGCGGTGTTAATGCAAAGAGATAAAGAGGAGAGAGGAGTGCGAGTGGATGTGCGAGGGCCCCGACAACTCAAAACTCATAAAGAAAACTATACCACTCATGATCTTGAATTAGGAGCAGTTGTGTTTGCTCTTAAAATTTGGAGACACTGTCTGTATGGTACTAAATTCAATGTGTTCACTGATCATAAAAGTCTTCAGCACATCTTTAATCAGAAAGAATTGAACATGAGACAACGTCGTTGGTTAGAATTACTCGCAGATTACGATTGTGAGATTCGTTATCATCCTGCACACACACAGAACCCTTAGCCGGAAGGATCGAATCAAACCACTCTGATTTAGATCATTAGATTTATGACCATTCATCTAAATTTACCCTAAAAATTCTCTAAAGCTCAAACCAAGCACTCAAACAAGAAACATCAAGGCTTGAAGAACTACGAGATGGGATAAATGCATTTGAAATACGTCCTGATGGAATCGTTGTATTTAAGAACCAAAGCTGGTTGAAATGTTTGATAAAGAGATGAAAAGGGTAAACACTTTTGTAGATATGAATATAGAGTTGGTGAAAGGCAGTAAGACAAAAGCAGAAGGTAGTTCTAAAAGAGCAGGTGATGAATTAGAACAGGAAAAGGCTAAGAAGCAAAAGGGTGATGATGATCAAGAGGAGGCAGAGATGAAAAGGCATATTGAGATAGTTAAAGATGATGAGGTAGCAATTGATGCTATACCTCTAGCTACTAAGCCTCCAGTGATTGTTGACTACAAGATTGATAAAGATGGAAGGATAGGATACTTTAAATTGATAAGGGCTGATGGAAGCTCAAAAAGGTATTCATCAATGATAAAGATGCTTCAGGGTATTGATAGCGAAGACTTGGAGACCCTTTGGAAGTTGGTTAAAGCTAAACATGAGAATACAAGGTCAGAGGAGGATTATGAAAGAGTGTTGTGGGATGATTTGAAAGTAATGTTTGAACCTGACATAAATAGTGAAGTATGGAGAAGTCTACAAGGGTACAAAGTGACTATTTAGAAGATGTTTGATAATTGTGGAGTGTACTTTGTAAGGTTTATAAATCTACATGTCTTTATGTTAGTTGAGAAGAGATATCCCCTCACACTAATAACAATTGCAAATATGCTCAACAAGAAACTTCAAGCTGATCATTGGAATGAGATGTGCTATTAACTACTCAAGCTCATGATAAAGTAGAAAAATGGTCAATGAAGTGTTTGAATGCATCCTCCTGTTAGTGATGAAGACTTTTTAATGAAGAAAATTGAAGATTTAGAAGATGAACATCAAGTTTAGGGGAGGATTGTTGGGATTTAAAGACTTCAAGATGATTCTTAGAGTTAATACTACTCAGTTAGTGCTGCTAGTTCAAAAGTTAATGCTGCTGGTTTAAACTGCTGAAAGATTACAACTGCTTGGAAAAGTTTCTAGTGTCAAATGGACAAAGACAAGAGAAAGGATTGGAGAACAAGAATACTTACGAAGATAAGTATTGAGTTATTTTTGTAAAAGATATGTATAAGTTATTTATTTAAAAGATTATGATAACTTAGGAAAGTATTGTAAGCCTTGTAGGACTCCTTGGTGTATAAAAGGAGGTCCTAGGGTATAGAATTTAACGTACCAAAATGAGTCATTGTCATAGCTTCAAGGTTGTAAACCCTAACACTATCAAAGAGTGTTCGTATTAATATATTGAAGCTTATTATTTTGGTTGTATTTCTGTGTCTCAAACATACTTTTTCTTTATTCTTCTTAATGGTATAAACTAGATTCCGCATAGTTTATATCATACACTCAAAGTTTCAGTCTTAGTACCTTTGGAACGCAACCAAATCTTTAATGCATGATATAACAACCCATATTTTTCATCAAAGTAATTATCCATCTATTAAATTAGATGCTCTTTAATATCCATCTATTATATATAAACCACCTTTTTACAGGGAATTTTTTTGCTTTATCTCATTATGCAACGTAACTTGCATCTCTAAAGTAAACGAGCTCACGCAACCTACCTATGCCAATTCTATCTATGTTTATATCATGTAAACATCCTAATATGTCAAGTCTATGTCTTAATATCATTTTACCAAGTACATAATCCATTTAACATACCATTTACAACGTTATACCAAAATAGACTTTATTCATTAACGTTTATATCAAAACCCAAATTATATGTAATGTATACATATAAAATGAATGTGCAAGACTTCAAACATGTGTACAAGTGTAAAATGCACAACATTTGAATATCTTTTCCCTCCTAAATCAAGTTACACCTTTTTAAAGCTCAATGTATAAGTCAATAATGCAAGAAAACCAAACTAGGTCATTTTACCTCCTAAATCACTTTAGTTTCTTACTACGACTTTAGCACAAGGTACAAACACTTAATGCATGACTCCTAAACCCTAAACCTAAACCCTAAGTCATCCTAAAACCCTAATCTAAAACCCTAAACCCTAAACAAAACCCTAAAACCCTAATCTCACTTTAAACTTAAAACTAAACCCTAAACCTTAATCCTAAACCTTAAACCTTAATCCTAAACTCTAATCTTAATCCTAAACCCTAATTACCCTAATCCTAAAACTCTAATACATGTTTTAAAGACCAAAAACCCTAACCTGAAACCCTAAACCACCCGTCACCCTTTTTCTTTCATTTTTTCACCCATTTACACCTAAGCTAGCAACCTAGCACCTTAGGCACCTCTATGACCTCACCACCATGTCATTAAGCAAGCAACTAAGCATCTCCATCACAACCCTTGACCACCAAGATTGTCTTGTCACCTCCTTGTCACCCCTTTATAACCGAACCCCCTAAACATCCTTACACCTTGTATTTCTACCTCCATAGCCTCCCATACTTATCACTAGGATTCCTTAGTCACCTCTTTACAGTCCTTGACCCTTAGCCACCAAGAAAACTTAGGCACCAAGGGTTTATGAGCCCTATATAAGCCAAAACACACACACCACTTCAAACACACCTCAAAAACTCATCACCACTCAAATGGAGTTCTAAATCAGGCCAAGGAAGAAGTAGAAGGTCCCTAAGATCAGAATACAAGCCAAGAATCATGAGAAGGAAGGTCTTGAATCCATATCTAGGCATACGAACCCAAAAACCCTCATTCGACCCATTTTAGCTCAAGTAAGCTC
>BQNB010094824.1:0-26023 GCA_026074375.1 Tanacetum coccineum
CCCTATACATTAAACTGTGCTTCCGCTTCACCTACCGCTCTCGCCTTTTTTCGTACTGAAACATAAGTCAACACGACAAATCATATTCTTAACTTGAGGCTAATTATTACTACCCAAACAAAAACAAACCCAATAATAAACATTAAATTGTAGCACAAAAAAATTAGGCTAATAAATTTACAAAATTAATTTGACATATCCGGCCCCCACCAAACACCCCTGTCTTGAAATTTCAGCCATTGAAATCCACCACTTCTGACACCCCGAACCCCTCTATTTTGCCTACAAATATATGATAGATTATGCAACAAATTTTTTTCTTCAAAATTACTAAAACCCATACGAATATCTAAACTCTATATTCATAATCAAGATAAAAAAAACTTACATCAGCTTCTCCATCAGTCGTAAGCACAACAACCCCATCATAATTTTTCCTGAAAGCCTCATCCAAATTCCTATATCCATAAACAAAAGGAAACCAACCCCAATAACTTTCAATATTTAACTTAAAAACTAACACCAATAACTATAATCCATGGTAAGAACCTCGTTTTGATGTATTGCGCATGTCGGCTTTAAGGAATCTCACTTTCTTTTGATCCATCAAGCAAGTGATGAAAACCCTAATTTAAAATTGTTGTCCTGTCCTGCTGCTCTTGATGGAGCGGTGGAATGGAGATTTGGTGGGAGGAATTTGGAGAAGATGAGAGAAATCTAGAGTTTGAGAGATACGATGGATAATTATTAAAACGGAATGGAGCACATAGAATAGGCCAGAGGGAGCCCACGACCAATTTTTGGCCCATCATTGTACAACGCATTTTAGTATATAGATCAATATAAGTCAATCTAATCTCATCATATGCATTAAAGTAAACTTATTTTTCCTTTTGATTCTTTTCCTTTTTGAAGCTGATGATGTACGTGTCAAACACCAATTGGTTGTGTGATGTCAAACAAAACAATAACAGATCGTTACACACTTATAAGGATATATTGTCAAAATAATGATCGACTGATCCTTATACGAGTGAACAACTAGATAAATTAATAAATCCCTAAGACAAAGTCAAGAACTTAGGCGGTAAGTCATTTGATACTAAACTATAAATAGGGACAAAAACTCCTTCCTAAACACATTAAAGACCTAGAGAAAAACGAAAAGAAGGACAAGCGTCCTAAGCACGACCCGATCCACGATTTGGAGGTATATTTCCATTTCATATATATCTAGTAAATATTGTCAATTTACCACCGATTGTTTCCATAATTGGTGAAGAGCTTTAAGAAGTGTTGAGCGTTGTGAATTTTAATATTCTTTTGACAATTTTATTTATTTTTTCGGAATGCTTTTTTTCCAACGCTCAGAGTGTGTTTGGTGAAGAGTTTTTTAAGGCATTTAGGAGCGATGAGCGGTGAATATTGAGCGTTGTGAATTTTAATGTTCGTTTGGCAAACATTTATCTATTTTTTTTTTCAGAATGCTCCTTTTTCAACGCTCCATAAAGTAGCATTTAAGAGCTTTGAGCATTCAGTAGCTTACACATTATAATTACAACTACAACTACAGCTACGTTACGAAACACGGCACGTTTTTATAAAAAAATACAGCTCACTGCTACCGCTATTTTTGCCAAACATACCCTCGATAAAGTTGCATTTAGGAGCTTTGAGCATGAGCTATTTTACACATTATAATTAAAACTACACCTATGTTACCAAAAGCTTTTATAAAAAAAATGCTCACAGCCACCGCTCACACAGCTACTACTCACTCACTGCTATTACACTATTACACTGCTACCATTATTTTTACCAAACATACCCGTTATCGTTCAGAAAATGACATTTTTTTAGCGTGGGATACTGGGCTTAATATATGCAAGTTTTATCCCGTAAATTTTGTTAAATGTACGACAAAACTATATAATGTAACCGTAAATTTTCTTATGCTTAGTTGTCATTGATATTTGTTGATAAAGGCCAATACACATCCTAAACTGAACATACAAAGGCCAGTTTTATATTTTATTTCGTTTAACTAGATGCTTAAAAATGAAATTAGGACAGTGGTATTCTAGTCCAACACTTATGATACACTTAACACACGTAAATGCCTCTGGTGGTGCTATTGGTGCGGCTTTGTGTCGATGACCACGGCACATATCGCTCAAGGTATTCTAGTCCGACATTTAGATGATGTGACGTATCCGGTCCCCTTTTATAATGAAGAGATCATTATACATGTTCTTGTTATATCTATGCTATGCTGAATATAGTGCTTCATAATTCCATAATTATATTGTTTATGTGATGAGGGGCTGGTCTTAAAAGTTCCAAAGGGGAGCCAAGTTTCTCTCTATAAAGTTAATCTTCGTATCTGTTTTCATGTTCTGTTTGCTGATTATATAAAAATCTATGGTAATCTGTCTCATATTTAGTTGAACTAGATAGAATTAACAATAGTACCTATACGTGTTTAATTTCTTCTAAGATGTAACTATCTGAAGCAGCAAAAAAGATGGGGCTTACTTTCACCAAGTTGTTTAGCGCGCTATTTGCCAAGAGAGAGATGCGAATTTTGATGGTTGGTCTCGATGCTGCTGGTAAAACTACCATCCTATACAAGCTAAAGATTGGAGAAATCGTGACAACAATCCCTACAATTGGTGAGTCTGATTAAAGTTCACAGTCAACCATTAAATTACAATGAACGTGTTTTATTTGTTGTTGTCAGTTAGTAAGTACATCTGATGTTAGTGCTCCGTGTGTCCCAAAGTAAGTTAAACAAGTCATTTGATGGATGTAAGTTACTTTCAGGTTTCAACGTTGAGAGTGTTGAATATAAGAATATCAGCTTCACAGTCTGGGATATTGGTGGCCAGGACAAGGTTTGTATTCATCTTTTTTTGTGTGCATGTTTTGTTTATACTTTCATATTCCGTTTTGAATACCCATACTATAAGTTCATTCATATGCTGATATGCAGCTTCGTCCCTTGTGGAGGTTCTACTTTCAAAACACAGAAGGCATTATATTTGCAGTTGATAGCAATGACAGGGATCGAGTTCTTGAGGCTCAGGGATGAGTTGCATAAGGATATTGAATGAGGTTTGACATACTAATTTGAAGTTAATAACATAACTTGCCTAGGTCTTTCTCTCACATTGGCAACTCATTATCTTCATCGTGCTCACAGTAATTGGAAATTTTTATTGCAATTTTTTATGGACTCAAATAAGTTAACACAATGGCATATTTCTGGTGTAAGAACAAGTTGCATTTTTAATGTACTTAAATAAGTCACGACGGCCTACTTTTTGTTTAAGAACAGCAAATATCATCTCCATTGTAGTTGTAAAGATTGCATCTCAAATTTCACGTAAATATTCTCATTTTGACGTACTTCTATGATCTTTTATCTGAAAATTTGCATTGTGGCTTAAAAGTTACTTCCATTACTTCCAGGATGAACTTAGAGATACCGTCCTCTTAGTGTTGGCTAACAAACAAGATTTGCCAAATGCAATGAATGCTGCAGAAATAACGGACAAGCTTGGTCTCCATTCTCTTCGTAAACGCCCTTGGTAAAGGACCCTCACTCCATATATCACATATATGCTAACGCTTATATTTAGGATGAGTCATAACTCTTCCTGGTGACCTGCAATGGCCAATACTTTTTTGTTGTTAGAATGCTAGTAGTAACATTATATACTAAACCTTATCTGTTTTTACTGAAAACCAAACAAGTGATTGCTTTCAATCACCAGGATTGAAAAACGACTTACAGGAATCATCCGATTTTTAATAAAACAATTGTAAAACCTTTTTTGTAAAGCCACGTGATTCGACTCTATACCAATATAATATACCCAAATCGACATATATTATCACATGAATGAGTTGATTTGCTAACCGTACCAGATTGGTATGTTAATCTTTAATAAGGTACATTCAGAGCACATGTGCAACATCTGGTGAGGGGCTTTATGAAGGTCTAGATTGGCTCTCCAAGAACATTGCTAATAAGGTAAGTTAATTCGAAACTTAAAGTACTAAAAAGCAAAACATTTAAAACGAAAATTTCGTCTATAGACAAAATTTAATAATTATGTCAATTTGATATATGCAATTTAGCTTGGTTTTTTTTATGATGATACATTTTGTGGCAGGCATAATAAACAACTAAAGGGGTGCCTGAGCTATTTATTTCTTCCAATGTGGTTAATTTCATGCACGAAGATAATGCTCGAGTTTACATCAATATATATCATACTGAATGACTCGGGAGTCCTAGAGAAGCTTGTGAATGCTGGGATTGGTATGATGTTTAATGCTTGAATTCGAAATGCAGGTTGTAATTGCGTTTATTTACTCTAAATTACCACTAATTTATGTAAGATAATTTGTGCATCTTTTTTTTTTCTTCTGTTTTTTCATTTTGTGTTTATTCAACATGGAGTATTTGGATATGCTTTTGAAAACAATAATTCATTATTGTGATATGTGAGAATTAGAGTCAAATAATTAACTGCAGTAAAAGTTTTTAAGAGAAATTAACAATCTCAAGCTGCAAACACCACAAATATATTACTGACACGTCTCAGTAGCTATTTAACCTCGCAAACATTAGGTTCAGGTAACTAATTGTTGTAACCAATAGGATTATACTCGTTATATATGACCTCCCACCACGCGATACTACATTTTTTTTCCTATACTCAGTTTTTTCTCTCTGACAACCTACAAGCGACTTTTGCTACCATAAGGGGACCTTCATTTTTTTCAATTTTTTTTAACAACAAAATTAAAAATCTTTAAAAATAAAAACATTACATAATAATTCAAATAACATTAAAACATTACAATAATAAATGACTAAACTAGTGTTGGTTTTCATGATTCTAAATGTGTTCCACTAAATCGGCTTTTAGGCTTAGATGAGTTGTTTTGTTGATTATCTCCTGAGAAATTTGCATCGATTCTTGATGCGTTCTTACGGGATCCTCATTACGGCGTTGTTCCTCTCGAAAAATACATTAAATGTAAACATCACAAAAATGTAATTACGTTTCACTAAGATCATGACACTGAAGCTCGACATAAATGAATTGCAATATAAATTGTCTACATTGCCCATGATGATGTTCTAACCCAGAACATCCCAAATCCGACATGGTATATGTTCGTTGGCTCGGTAGTTTCGACACCAGTGATAGCTAATCACCTGAACGGGGGCGTCACCCCCAAATAGATCTATTTATAACATTCGCGCTCACCCTCCAAGTGATTTACAGTTCATGATAGTGGGCACATTGGGTTATCACTACTTAGGCAAACACGTAATCAGTTTAAATATGAAATGATCACTTGCGTCCAATTATAAAAACCAAAACTTGTTCATCACAAAAAAAACTTATACATCATATCTGTAAATATTAAAAGTGAGGCTATAACCACATTTGAGTAGATGATAATCAGCAATGTATATCACAACAAAAAATGCGTCACGATAATAACCGAATGAAACCTAACCAAATATAGGTCGTATAAGTACTAAGCACTTTGATTAAACGTAACCACCATATATTAATTTCTATATTGCTACATCCACCATCTAATTGTTGTTTATGAATCATATTTAAATCGCTCTGTTAATAACATATACACGTGTTCGTACTCGTATAATCGAATAAATAATTCAATTGTCTTTGTAAAATAATATTTATAAAGTTTAAGACATGTATAAATATTATATAAATGATTCTAAAATGTTTCGCAAAAATTTATATTAAAAACGAACCAACACTATTCACGTCAGGAAATAGTGCACAAGTAGGAAATAGTGCATAACTTTCTCGTTTTAAGCCCGTTTTGTATGATTCTTACGCTCACACTTTCGTATTAAGACGAGGTATCAAAATATAACATTTTCAATATTTGAGTCCCCTGGTGAACAGTGCTTTTTACTGTTCATGGGCTTTTATAAAATTATTTTTATAGATTTAGTTATCGTAAACTCAAAAACGTCGTATTTTATTCGTTATAGCTCCGTTTTTAGTGATTCTTTCGAGCACGTCTTCGTAATTGAAAGTTCTATCTAATTAATGATGTTTTCAAAATGTTATTTACTGATATGAACAGTAACTTTTATAAAAATAGTTTTATAAAAGTATTTATTGTCGTAAACTCGCGTAATTCATAACTCCTTCGTTATTAATCCAAAAATTATGATCCTTATTGTTTTGAAATCCTAAAAATATATACTAACTGATAAAAATATGTATATATTCTTATTAGATGTGAATAGTAATTGGTTTTTATAAAATTTCTTTTATAAACGCGTTTAATTAACGTATAACTTAAAATTAGCGTATCTCCTTCGTTATAAATCGATTTTTCGAGTTCTTTATATGCCCACGATCCTTGGGACATGTAGTATTTTATAAAAATATAAAATAGATGGGTAAAAAAATCGAATTTGATCAGACCCTTTTGGGTTTTTGTTAAAAACTTGTTTAAACTTGATTTTTGTAACTTTCTAGTTTAGTACACTTGTTACAAGTCCATTACAACCCTTAATATCACATGTCTTACACACCTAGGGTCCTTAGTCCATGATTAGTCCATATATTGTCCAAGAATCACAAGATCCATAAGTTTACATACTCATTTGTTCATGAACTTTTATATATACACTTTTTAGGTAACTTGCTTATATAACCTTTTTATACATAAACCATACTTATATAATGTATATACCTTCATTCTCACATGATATTAACAATAATATAGCACATGACAAAGCATATCATAACATGATCATAAGTAAAAATTCTATTTTTCATGTAAATAAGTTTCCTAGATGGTGATTAACTACATAGCCATTATATACACATAAAATCATGAATGTAAAGAGATTAAGGTTTTTAGGTAACCTTAATATAAAGTAGGATGATGAACAATATGATCTAAACCCTTGTTTAGATGACAAACCCAAGCTTACAATACTTGAAAACCCTAGATTCCAAAGAAACCCAAATCTTGAATCTTGCTTGCTTAACACTTGTTAACCTTAAACCAAACCTTCTAAACACCTTAGGTTATCTTAGATATGATGTTGGAACACTTGGAAATTTTGTAAATAAAATTTGTATGGGTTATTTATGGTGTTGGGTTTGAGTCGTGGCATAGGAGCAAAAAGGAAGAGAGAAATATGTGAAGTTTCACCTTAAAAGTTAAGAGTGTGTGTTTACTTACACTAGTTGCTAATTTATATATCTCAAGTAAATAGATGTAATAAGGACTATGTTCATAAAATACATGATGAGGGTTTTTAGGATGTCTTGGTCAAGACTTGGAAGGTATGAGCCCTTGGTTCCCTAAAAGAGATATCATCCCATGAATTCTAGGAATGATGTTTTGTAAGATATTTTCTTGGTTCTTATCTCCCCATATCCGGCCTGCTTATTTGTGATGATATTTTGTAAACTTTAAGTATTGGGTATAATTGTGGGTATTTGTTGAAGCGTAGAAAAGTTTTGGTGGTTCTAGGAATGCCTAAAGTTAATAATTACCAAAGTTAATAATTATCCCCCAAATAATTACTTAACTCTTGCTTGATGTAAACATTTAATTGTTTGATGCCCGTTTACATTGAATGATAATTTTTAGCTTACGCGATATAACTTAACGATTACGATTTAAAAGCAAACGCGTACAATACTAAAAATAAATAGTGAATTTATTGACGTCGTGAATGACCCTAAAACAAGGGGTGTTATAGTTATTCATCCCGGAGACACCAAAGAACGCATGTCAAATCCAGAAATCATTGGAGGCTATCGCTTCCAATAAAAAGAATGGATCTGGCCTGTGATTACCCCTACTAAATTGAGCTTTGAATGCAACTAGGCAATTCTCCCACGACCAATCTGTATAATCAATGCTTCCTAACATCTCAGGAAATCCATGCTTTTCCTCGTGATAAGCATAGAGTTTTTCCATGTCAGTATATGTCGGCTTTCATAAAAACTCTTCACCATATTACTCCATGATGGCCTTACAAAACATTTGGAGAGACTTACGGGCTGTTGTCGCGCCTAATTGCAAATATTTGTCTAGCGCATCAGGAACGGCTCCGTATGCCATTTGACGAATTGTGGAAGTACACTTCATCAATGATGAAATACCAACTCTTCTCGCACAATCAGTTGTTTGTTGAAAAAGGGGACTAATCGGTTACCTTTCGAACAATGTTTGTGAATAGTTTTTGGTTCATTCTGAACCGCGTACAGAATGTTGCTTCCTCATATTGTGGTGTTTGGAGAAGTAAGCCGCCACTAAATGATTATTAGCACCGTAACGATCCCTTTCTACTAGGGTTTATTGATTTTTGGCTTTGACGCTTCATAGGCCGCTTTACAGGCCTCCGTAAAAATAGTAAGCTCGCTATTAACTTCATCTTCATCGTCAGAAGAGCTATAAAAAATAGCTCGTAAGACATTTGTGAAAGTGTATAGAGAGAATTTATTTGAATGTATATAGAGAATAGTAGTTTGAATTTGCGATAAAAATGGTGAAATGAGTTGGGTATTTATAGTGTAATTTTAAAAGTTAAAATTTTTTATATTAAAATATAATATTTTTTAGCCGTGTTTTTATGTAAAGTGATGGCCATTATATATTCTCGAGCCTTGTATAGGAAAACATAGTTTACGGGAATTCATTTAAGCTAATTGGGCCTAGTTGTCAGGCTTAAAGCCCATGTGTAATAGGTTCGGCCTAAAGACAAAGCCCAACGACCCAAGAAGGTTTAAAACACTCCGTGTACTATAATACCCTTCACCACACAAGGTGAAGGGTGTTGCCTCTCATTTTTCTCATAGTGCAAGTAACCATTTTTTCTTTTATTTCTCTCTCTAGTTCTTTCTCTCTCTAAGTTTGTATCTTACTTTATGATTTGTGGTGATGAAATGATATCATGTAACATGTGGTATCAAGAGCTAGGGAGTGATTAGTGATCATTTTTCTTGCTTTTTCTTTGTTTTTCTTTGGTTCGAATCATATACAAAATTGGGATTCACTTTTGTGTGTTCGAATCATAAAGCTTGCAACTTTCTTGTTATTTGATCATTGTAGAGGCAAGTTGTAAAAGAAAATCCTTAGAAAAACATCAAAAGCTTGATCTTTTTAAGGTCTTTGGTTAGAAAAGAGGGTTTGTGTACTTGAATCTTGATTTCAAAATTTTTGTCGTAAAAACGTTAAAGTTTGGATTTTTTAGGTTCTCCTAGTCTTAGATAAATAAGAAGTACAAGAAATTTTAGGTAAAAACGATCCAAAGTGAGTCTTTTTGGGTATTGAAAAAGTTGAGTTTCGTCCAGTGGAAGGCGATTTAGCAGTGAAGGCGAGTTAGCAGTGAAGGCGATTTAACAAGGCGAGTTAACAAGGCACTCAGTCAACAAGGCAAGTTAACAAGGCGATTTAACAAGGCGAGTTAACAAGGCGATTTAATAAGGCGAGTTAACAAGGCGAGTTAACAAGGCGATTTAACAAGGCGAGTTAACAAGGCGATTTAACAGATTTCCTTCACAAGGTGATTTAACAGATTTCCTTCACAAGGTGATTTAACAGATTTCCTTCACAAGGCGATTTAACAATTTCCTTCACAAGGCGATTTATCAAGTTGTCCAAGCAAAGGCAAATTCACTCCAATTGCAACAACGATTTCAACAACAATTAATTATTGTTTCATGGTTTCTTCTTGATTTTGTAAAATCTCGTGAAAGATTTAATTCGTTTCACGGTTTTATCAAGAATTATAAAATCCCGTGTATTCCAAACCACTAATCACTAAAACGATCCTTGTTTATCATTTCACATCACTTTTGCAATGTCGACTCAACAATACATTTATGCAGCCGGTTCTGAAACCACCCTCCTATGCTTAACAAGAGAAGAACACTTTCCATGGTCAAATCCACTCTTTTCTATTTATGCAAAGAGAAGAAAAATGGAAAGTTAATCTACAATTCCATTGATAAATGGTCCTATATTTAGAACGCATAAATTCCCAGAACTCAGGTGATTGCAAACCGTGAGGTTCCTGTCAATGAAACCATTCATGAACAAACATATGATGGAAACTCACCGAGAATGAGCTTATACAGGTAGAAGCGATGATCATCCATTCAGACTATTCTTCTCGGATCTACCTTAAAAAAAAAAAAATGAAGACATCTATGGCTGCTGTTATAGTATAAACTGCTCAGGAAATCTGGTTACGTGCTTCACAAATGATGAAAGGTTCTTGACATTGGAATTCAAGAGAAAAAGGATAAGTTGTTTAATGAATGGGAAAGGTTCACTTCTACCGATGGGGGAATCAATTGAGTCTTACTATCACCGTTTCTCAAAATTGATGAATGATTTCAAAAGAAACAAACATTTCCTAGAAAAGATTGCCAGCAATCTCAAGTTCCTAAACAACTTACAACCTGAACGGAGTCGACATGTTACCTTTGTTAATCAAACAAAGGACTTGCATACAGCAGATTACACTCAGTTGTAAGATTTCTTGAAGTACAATCAAAAGGAGGTAGATGAACTAAGAGCTGAACGACTTGCAAAAACACATGATCTTTTGGCACTCATGGCAGATTCCAACAATCCTTTCAATTTTCCAGTGTTTTACCCAGATCAACCATCAACAAGTACCTACATGAAACAACCACTTCCCAACAACAACTATAACCCATAACCATCATTCAACCAGAACTACATGCAACAACTAATGCCAAATCCAGAAGACATAACAGATCCCACAACTGCAATGAACATGGCACTTGTTCTAATCGCTAAGGTATTCAAACTAAACTACTCAACACCAACCAACAATAACCAAATAATTTCATCAAACCCACGCAATAGGCAGATTGCTCAACCGGGTATGAATATGGGGCAAGATAGACAAATGTAGATGGTTGGAGGCAATGATGCGAATTAGGTTAGACAATATGCTGGGCAGAATGTTAGGAATCCGAATAGGTATAATGCAGTACAGAATGTCAGGAATCAGGTTGTTCAGAATGCAGTTCAGAATCCAGGCGTTCAGATGTTGAAAATCAGGATGGGCTTATTGTTGTTCTGGGGATTGCTAATCAGAATCCAAATGGAAATGGTAATGTTGTAGTAGCACGGGTTGAGGGTAATGCAAATGGGAATAATGGTAATCAGATAAGGTGTTACAACTGCAGAGGATTGGGTCATCTTGCTAGGAACTGCACAGTCAGACCAAGGAGAAGGGATGCTGCTTATCTTCAGACTCAGTTGCTGATTGCTCAAAAGGAAGAAGCAGGAATCCAACTCCAAGCTGAAGAGTTTGATTTGATGGCTGCTGCAGCGGATCTTGATGAGATTGAGGAAGTCAATGCAAACTGCATTTTGATGGCTAATTTACAACAAGCATTGACATCGGGTACTCAGACTAACAAAGCTCCCGTCTATGATTTAGACGGATCAGCTGAGGTACACCATTATGCAATTGCTATAATAATGATATATTCAATATGTTTACTTAAGAGGAGCACTACACTGAGCTACTCGAGCCCATTCCTGAACCACACCAAGTACAACAGAATGATAGTAATGTTATTTCTGAGGTTTCTAGTGCGAAACAAAGTGGGGGAACAGTAGATCAACATCCTGTAACTGTTGAGGAAACTCGTGCTTATTTTGAATCATTTTATAATAATTTGGCAATTGAAGTTGAAAAGGTCAACTCGCTCAATCGCAAAATGAAAGAAACAAATGTTGATTTGACCTCTGAGCTTGCTAGATATTAAAATCAAGAAAAGTGTTTTGAAATTAGTCAAGAAAAATATGACAAACTTGAAAGATGTTATCAAAAGTTTGTTTATCAAGAGAAATGTCTTACTAAAAAGATAAATGCACTTTACTTAAGCTTCGATAAACAAATAACGACTTTGAATGAGGAAATTTCAAATTTAAATAAACAGCTTTCAAAGAAAAATTCAACTGTTTCTTCTCTTTTTGAAGAAAAGAAAAAGTTGAAGTCTGATTTCAAAATACGTGAAGACGGGCTTCTTGATAAAAAAATTCAACTTGATAATAAGATAAAGGAATTAGATAATATTTTGATTAAAACGGGTCAATCGATTCAAACGATGCACATGCTTTCACCTAAGCCAGACTCGTTTTACCACACCGAACAGAAAATGGCTTTGGGTTATCAAAATCCTTTTTATCTCAAGCAAGCTCAGCAGAAACAACAGAGTTTGTATAATGGCAAAGTTCTATTAGGAAAGCATGATCCTCCCGTTGTGTATGATTCGGAGGAGACATTGGAACTCGCTCAAGAGAGCCGCTTAAAAATGAAATAATTGAACAAAGAAATAAAACCGGCAAATTATACAAAGATTAATCATCTTTCGAGGGTATTTGTTTCTCAAACGGCCAAGTCACGTAAAGAGTTATATTTTTCAAATACTTCCAAAACAGCCAATGTTTCTAAATCAATTTCAATACCAAATGAAGAGTTTTCGGATGATACTACACCAAGTGTTGCATGAAAATTTCTAAATGAGGTAAAAAGCACCATTGTGACTCTTCAACGTGTTTTCAAACATAGAATGACTTTAGATATACATAATTGGTCGTCTACTGCTCATCAAGAGATGCACAAAAATTTAAAAGATGAAATTTTCCTTATCATCAACCAAGTTGATGCTAGACTCCAAAATTTTGAAATACAATTTTTGAAAGAAGCAGCCAAATTTGTTCGAGACTTCCAATCTCTTGCAAAAGAAGCTGATGAATCTCTTGCTAAGCACAAGGCATTGGAATTGGAAATTGAGCGTCTCTTGAGAGCAGTTGTCAGTTATGATATTATGTCTATTGTGCAAAATAATTCTGTTGTAGATAAATCAAATCTCCAAACTGAGCTTGAAAGTATGAAAGAACGTTTTGAAAATTATATCATTAAAAAGGAGAATGAGTATGCTAAACTTTGGAATGATTGGTACAAAAAATGTGAAGAATGCAAATATGACAAAATTTCGTACGATAAAGCTTATAATGACATGCAACAAAAGATCGAACGGTTGCAAGCTCAGTTGGGAGATCTCAAGGGTAAATGTAAGGATACTTCATGTGTATCAGATACCCTTGATCCTTTGCCTCAGAAACTTGAAAATGAGAACGTAGAATTAGAGTTTCAGGTTCGAAATTATGAAAAAGAAAATGCTCATCTTAAGACTGCGTACAAGAACCTGTTTGACTCTATCAATGTGACAAGGGCTCAAACCAAAACAATAATTGACTCTC
Organism: Tanacetum coccineum; assembly: GCA_026074375.1. Classification (NCBI taxonomy): domain Eukaryota; kingdom Viridiplantae; phylum Streptophyta; class Magnoliopsida; order Asterales; family Asteraceae; genus Tanacetum; species Tanacetum coccineum. The sequence goes on from BQNB010094824.1 coordinate 13,351, forward strand.
TGCAAACCAAATTACATGACACAATTTATGAAAATGCTAAGCTAAGAGCCTAATTATTCGATAAGGTTTCAGAATAAAAGGACACCACTAAAGGTACGAGTGTGAAAACTCAGTTTAGAAAGCAATTAATTTTAGGAAAACCACTTTCTTTTTCTAGATCAAAACTCTATTCAGTAACTCCTTTTTCCCAAATCTAAGGGTCTTCCCAAGATCGATGAGACACATGCTTTGTCAAAACCAGTCACTTCAAACTCGGTACCCTCACCACAAGAATCAAAAGTTGTGAAAAATGATAACATGATTGCCCCATGAATGTTTAGGATTAATCCTTTTAAGACTTATAGGGTAGACAACTTTGTGCCTAACAAACATGTAAAAGAAAGTATTAGGACAAAACCGATAACTGTTTCACAACCTCATGTCATCACCAAGAAAGATGTAAATTCTATCACAAATGGTTTCTCTCCTAAAAACGTTGAAAGCACTACTAGGACCATAAGACCACAGCCTAGGAACAATCCTAAGAATGATAAGGTCCCTTTTAAGTCTAAGTGTAGTTGCCTCTCGAATAAGTTAGAGAACATAGAAGAAAACCATAGGAGTTTACAGTCTTCTAACTATCCGGACCATACGTCATCTGAATGTAATAACATTAAGCTTGTAATTTGAAATGAAAAATCTGAGGTTATTTGTGCTACATGTAAGCAATGTCTAATTACCACTTATCATGATGAATGTGTGCTTCAGTATGTGAATGGCATGAAATCTAGAAAGAGCAACCAAAGTGCTAATGTTTCAAAAAGTGCAAATCAAAAGAAACAAAAGGCAAATGTCAAGAAATCAAAGAAGTCAGGGTCCAAAGAAAGTCTTGCTTCACCTAGCAAACCTAGATCTTTCCTTAGGTGGTTACTAACTGGTAGAATTTTTGACTTCTGTGGAAAAATAACTTCATCCAGTAACACCGAAAGTGAGTCTGCCACATCTGTGTATGATAATGCAAGTGCTTCTAACCCCCATGAACCTACAAACAAAGGGTTTCCTAGTTCTACTTCTTTTCTTGGCAGGTTTTCAAAACTCCAAAGGCAGAATTCATGTATCTATCCGCTAGCTGTCTTCTGAGTACGTTTAGGAATGGCTTATGTACACATCAGTGCATAACTCGAGCTTCAGATAAAAGGGGAGTGTACGCTTCAGTGCGCTTTACCTTCAAAAGAAGAGAAATCTTCTTTTTTTCAAAACAGTTGAACAAAATTTTTCAAAAGGATTTTCACAATCTTTTAAATTTTTTTGTTCAACAATCTCTCCTCATGTCACTTCAATAGATATGATAGTCATGACGTCAATGATATAGTCGGAAAGTCTATTCGGTCATTTGTTCGACGAATAATTCAAATGAAGAAAATCAAGTTGTTTCAAAGTCTTCCAATGTTACTACTGCTGATGCATCCGATAAACATCAATAACAACAAGATTCAACTTCATCTACTTCAACTCTAGCAACAACTATCATTGTTGATGGAAACTTCGACTTGTAAATATTTTTGATCTTTCTCTTTATTTTGATTTATAAATATCTTTGAAAAAGAAAATACAAAAATATAAAACCAAGAAAAAGAAAATACAAAAATATAAAATCTAGAAAAACAAAATATAAAATCAATTTTTTTTTCAAAAATACCAAAAATAATCTTCTCTGACATGTCTCTCGTAAATCGATAACATTTGAGCACCTAGAAATGTTGATTAATATTAACACGGGTGAATAAATGAAGTTCGAGCGAGAGTTTCAAATGCTTTCAAAACATGTCCTTTCAAATTTTTCTCTACGACTTCTAAGTAAATGTCAGCTTAGGACTCGGTCTCTAAAGAAAGGAAAATGTTCATTTATGTCTATTTATCCCAAACAACGGGAAGTTCATATCTTCTCGGTCTTGAGCAATGTCATCTAAACATTCAAAGTTTTGAATGCTCAAGAGAAGCACTAAGGAAATGATAATTAATAAGATAAATCTGACATCATTTTCTATTGAGCATAATTTTTCAAGATATTTTCAAAAAGAAAATTTCAAATTCATTTAAAATTGTGTGCTCAACAAACTCCCACTCCAAGTTTTCACTCTATTCTATAATTGAGGGGGAGTATCATAATCAGTTCATTCTGCATGCACTCCTGTTCTCTTAAGACTTAGGTAGACTCATGTGAATTTTGGACATTAACTTGTTTTTAATTCACTAATTGTCAAAAATTGTAAACACATATGCAATTTTCGAAGGGGAGAATAGTGATTAAAATGTGATCAATACAGATTAATAACTGATACGATCTTCAATCTATAAGTGCGTTCCCAAACCTTGCATGTGCAAAACTCTTTCATAATATGGTGCATATGTGTAGGGGGAGCTTTTTGGTAACTCTGGAAACACTCAATGTGTCTGAATTGATTTATCAGACACATTGATTGATTTTTATCAAATGGTTTTATGGATCTTCATGGCAATACCCCCAAAGACCGACCAACTGTTGTTTCTCAAGGAGTTATAAGGCGGTTAAGGTTAGGTATATTCGTTCCATGATCCAGCCAGAACCGGAGGGATCTACCCAGGAACACTCTATTTGATAGAGTAGAAGTCCTAAGTATGATTGAAAAGGAGTAAAGTGAGAATAAGGGAATAGTGCCAATTGAGATGGAGCTAGTGCTGGAACAAACCCAACAAGGTACTAGTCATGAAGTCTCGGTAATCACTTAAGGGGTTGAAGAATAAAAAAGAATTATACGGATAAAGGGTTAAAAGAAAGAATCCCTCCATACACCTAGGCAGAAACTGGGTCAATACATCTGTTGTCAGAATCACAATGATGATTACCGACATTAAAGACTATCATCATAGACCCAGTGATGTAATGTACAACCCTCCCTAGCCACTGAGAACCTCTCAAAAGATTTTTGTTTCATTTCTCATGGAGATCAACACGTTTCTATCGGCTTTCTCATTCCGATATCGTTGATATTGAAAAGGTGGCAGTCCGCTCCAGCCTTCGATTACCAAATAACAAATGTGCACTTATTGAGTTAAGAGCCAACGAGATCCATAAAAAATCTCACTAGGACACAAATTCCAATATACAAAATGTCATACATCATTATACAACATTTGGTATCAAAAATTCCTATGTATTATCCTTGTGGTAATTGCCAGAACATTCAGAGTGATACTCTTTAGTATTCACAGTGATGAATGAAAATCCTTTCGGAGTCAACATCAAACAGCTCTGCGATAGGTGACTTGCGGGATTCTAAATGAATCAAGCTTGTGTCAACTAGATATAGATTTTGGTCCAGTATATGAATTGATGACTCAATCAGAAAGATAGTAACTATCTGATTCACTCTTATCGTGTTGTCTTCTTTGAGACGCTCCAGTAACAAGAACGGCTAGTATGGCTGCGAAACCATGTCAAGGAGATTCCTTTGAATTCTACCTGATCACAGGCAGTATTTATACTGATTAACGGGGAACTGTGGTTATTGCAATCATATTCGACGAAGTGACAAAGACACTTTCATCTATGTATGTTTATCACTAACCTATACTTGCAGGTTTTTCGGATGGTAGCAGCTTCTAGTCCATGTCGAGTCAAGATTCAAGACCTCATGCTCAATCGACAAAGATAAAAACATGATGAAAGCTCAAGAACATGTGTCAAAGTCTTTCGCAATCTTTGATGTACAAGCACTTCTCCAAAATAACATGTTTGACAGGATTGTCGGATAATAACAAAGATATATCTCACAAATAGATCAAGTGTTACTCCTTCCATGATGTGGTACAAGTAATTATGTTAAAGAAAATAATGAGGGAGATTATTAGCAAGCTTTCAAGACCTTGAGCATGAGGGTGGAGACACAAGATCGAAAGGAGGCATAAAGATTCAAGGATAAAGTTTCAGAGATCTCAGTAGCCAAGACAAATCAAGGCTAAAGAACACGATATCAGTATTTTGTCAAAAAATATCAAGTTAAAGATCAAGATCCAAGATTACAAGCATGCAAAAGGAACTTCAAAAGAATTCCCAAGAATACAAGGCTCCAAGACTCAAGACGTCACAAGAAGTGATCCACAATTCAATGACCACCCCTTTGGGGGAGATTGTTAGCCGTGTTTTTATATAAAGTGATGGTCATTATATATTCTCGAGCCTTGTATAAGAAAACATAGTTTACGAGGATTCATTTAAGCTAATTGGGCCTAGTTGTTAGGCTTAAAGCCCATGTGTAATAGGTTCGGCCCAAAGACAAAGCCCAACGACCCAAGTAGGGTTAAAACACTCTGTGTACTATAAATACCCTTCACCATACAAGATGAAGGGTGTTGCTTCTCATTTTTCTCATAGTGCAAGTAACCATTTTTTTCTTTTATTTCTTTCTCTAGTTCTTTCTCTCTCTCAGTTTTTATCTCACTTTGTGATTTGTGTTGATGAAATGATATCATGTAACAATATTACCGTTGGTTTTTTTAGACAAAACTCCACATGACACCGGTCGTTCCAACGATTGAAATTATGGACGATCGACACTCGACCGAATTACTCGCTATAATGCCGACCGAGTATGACTTAGGTCGACCAAACCCCAACGACCGATCATAGTGCATAGCCTAATTTACAGGCCCTTTCGTTTAGTTTGAGTTATATATATTAGATTTTGGTTATTATACAAAAGTATAAGAAAACTATTAGAACATTTTCTTTTGAACGACATTAGAATATAAAAAAGAAGCTTAGCAAGGAGCTAAGTGATAATTAGAAGGGAGTATATAAAGCGTATTATGGGTTAAAAAACTACTCCAGCCAATTAAAAGACACTTTCATGTGCCTTTTTGAGATCCAAACAAAAGTGTAATGCTTAATGTCATTGAGAATGAGGTCTTTATTAGGTTGGTCGCTATCGTGAGGTCGACCGACTCGGTCAACTCCGGTCCAGATTGTAAGGTAGCTACTTTTCGAGGTTATTAGTCGAGGGGGATCGAGATTCTTAGTTTTCTAAGTGCTTACTTCATAGCATTGCGTGAGGACACGACAATGTCTTAGTATGGGGGATTTTGGTATGCGTTTAATTACACATACCTTTCACCATTAAAACCGGACTTAAATGACCAAAAACGTACCAAAAATACATTGTATTTGTATGTTTTCACTTATTTTGTGCAGGAAACGGATATCCGACAAAAGGACGAAAAATCAAGCCAAAAACGACAAAACCGGGCACGAAATGGAAAAGCGTAGAAAAGTCAAAGCCAAATCAAAGCCCAAGTCAACAAAAGTCAAAGTCAAAGTCAACCCGGAAAAAGTCAACAGTCAAAACCGGAGCCGACACCGAAGAATACTTAATGGGTCAAACCCGAACCCATCTAATAGGCCGGGAAAGCCCATTAGTATACATATGAAGACTTAAGGCCCATTTAATTTACAAAAGCCCATTTACCCTTTTTGAAAAGCCCAAATGAAGTCCAAGGACCCAAACTGCCAAATCATCAAAGTACACATGTAAGGGACTTAATCTGCCAAAGGGACAAAGTTATAACCATTAAGGACCTCTTTTGCAAATACACTTATAACATTGAAGGGGTGTTTGTGTCATTTTCCAAAACTTTCAAAAACACAAGGACGAAGATTAAAAGAGAGATATACACCATGAGGGACCTTTTGTGCCAAGTACTTAAAATCATACTTTTATAACTAGTTACTGTATATCTTCTTGGGTCAGGTTTCTCGCCAAACACATAACACCCAAAACCCGTCCCTTTCAAGCCTCGTTGACCTCACCACAATACTCCAAAACCATCACTAACCTAAACCCCACTCCCCCACATGGATAAGTCCATGTTGGCAATCCAAAGTACAACATTCGATCAATGGGTGAGATAAATTTGATTGGGCAGCAAGAATAATGAAGGGTTCAGATTGGCTTTGTGTTTACACACACACAAGAAACACATATGATCATTTGTCTCTACAAAGAAGCACACAAGGAGAAGACAAAGGACCAGGAAACCCTAGCTCGTATTTTATAAATAGCTTCATTTGTAAGCCCTTGAGGCATAATATAGATAGCTTTTAGTTTTTCAGTTTAAAAAAGTAGGTAACTCAGTTTAAACTTTTTATGTACTTGTAATTTTTAAGTTTAATGAAAATTCAGTTTATATTTTAATTTTTGTTCCAAGTTCTTAAGTTATCTTAAGTTTCTTTTAAAGCTCATATAAGCTCTCAACTAAGCAATCTTATAATTTGTTCAAATTTAAATACAAAAATTTTAAAAAAAAACACCAAAAAGAAAAAAAAGAGGTGCTGAATTATAAGCTTATGGATGAATGAGCAGTAATGGAAGGCTCATTGGGTTCTTAATATAGCTTATTTATAAGCTTGGGTAGGATTAGAGCTTATTTAGGTTTCATATACTCCTGTTTTGAGCAAGGAGTTGAGGTATACTTCTTTTTAAGTTTTCTTGCATTTTTACTGTAGCTACTACTTGTTATTGATTATTTTGCTTAAACAAGCTCATGTGTGCTTATTTTTGTTTGTTAAATGTTTATTGTCTATGTTAAATGCTTAATTACCCATTGTTTGTGCTTTATCATCAATCTGTCTTAGTTTAAGCTTATAATCTGTAATAGCTTATTAGCTTATTTTACTGCTTAATTTTTGTTTCTTTTAGCTTAAAATTGTTCATTAGAGTAGCTGTTTAATCTGTGTTTCAAGTTTCATTTCTTTAAAATCTTCTTTAATATGGTATAAAGATCAGTTGTAATTAAGTAATCTAAAGGGGTTTGGTAACAACGAAAACAGGTGCAAATTTTGTTGTAATGGGTTGGGGCCATTTGGCCAACTTTGGCTAGCATTATTAAGCTTATGTGAAGCTGTTTTCCAAAAAGATTAAGTTTAAAAAGAGTTTTTCAAGTTTACTTTTTGTTTTCTTAAAACTGTTGGAAATTCATAAGGTTCAAAAAGCATATTGGGTTAAGCTATTGTAAACCAGAATTAAGGGTCAATTTGGTGTCATTTGTGTGTGTTAAAATCAACTAGTTAAGTCTTTAGGAGTCACTTGCAATTTGTTAGAGTCTGTCAACTAGTTCTTGTGTTTTTCAAAAGTTAAAATTGCTTAAATTCAAGTCCAAAAATCAGAGGGTAAAGATTGTTGTTAGGTCTTATAATTTTGTGCATAAGTTCATTTTAAGCCATTTTTAATCTGTTTCAACTCACTTTTTGGGTTTGAGCTTATTTAAGTGCTTATTCTTAAGCTCACTTTTTAGCAAAATTCATTTGTTAAATTACCCTGGTGCTAGACAGTGGGATTCAAGCCACTCTTTCTGGCTTAATTGTTTATCTCAGTTCAAGCTGTTGGCTTTTCTAGAAAGCCAATAAGCCCCTTTATAAGCCCTAGGTATATCAGGACTTAGGAACCCCTCTAGGTTGCTTAAAATCAAGCCCTAAGAGCCCTATTTGTCTGTTTTGGCCTGCACTTAGGCTTATAGCCTGTTTTTGGTTTTCTGGCTTATTAAGCCTTTTTGTCTTGGCTTATATTGGTCATTTGTGCTTATTAGGAGTAGATAAGTAGTTGCCCTAGCTTATTTCACCTTTTGTCAGCTTATGAATAATAATAAAAAAAGCCCAACAGTTAGCTCTTTTAGTCCTTTAGTGTTAAAATAGCTAAGACTGTCTCTTTTAGTAGCTTATTGTTTTGCTTATTTGTTTATGCTTTTTATTTGTTTGTTATTGCTTATTTAGTGTAGATATAAGTCTGTTTTTGCTTATTGCTTTGTCATTTGCTTATTTGTCTTAAAAAGTCAAAAAGAACCAAGCCTTTAAGCCTTAGTGTAGTTTAGCTAGACTGCCTAACTTTTTAGCTTATTTTCGTGCTTATTTTTGAGTTTTAAAAATTTTTGTTTTTTTTAAAGTTGCTTATTTTTAGTGTTTTCAAAAAGTAAAAAAAATGAGGAATACAAGAGTTGGGATTAGGGGAGACCCCGAGTGAGCAAGACTCGAACTCGGGACCTCACCCATATCAACCAACTCTTATAACAACACCTCTACCGCTGTGCTACATTAGCTCATCCGGTAGAGGTTTGTTATATTTAATATATAAGCCCGTTTAGACTTATAAGCCCACAGCCACTATTAGCTTATTAACGGCTTATTAATAAGCTGTTTTTCAAGTTTTAGATTTTTCTTAGGATTCTCGTAGTATAACTTATTTTCCCTAAATTTTTCATAATTTTTCATATTCGTTTACTATTTTTAATCATTTATTTTTATTAAAACTGTTTTTTAATTATAATAAATTAAATAAAAATCAAAAAAATATTTTTCTTTTTTTGAAAATTTTCTTTTATCAGTTTTTACTTAGGAAAAATAGAAAATCGTTCGTAGGGTCGTTTTTGCAAAATCGTACTTTTTAAAGAACGGGATTTACCCCCGTTTTTGTTTTTTCATTTTAAAGCTCGTTTTAACTCCGTTTTCGGTCTAGTCTTTTTCATTCTTCATTATTAGTCACCTAGAGTAGATTAGAAGTAAAAATTTCTTTGTAGGGTTAATTTTTAAGATTTTAGGTTTTTGACCCCTTGTTCGGGATTCCTGCTCTCGTTTTTCAGTTTAATTTCATAATTTTTAGGTTTTTCTCAATCGTTTTTGCTTATTATTGATTAATTTAGCTTTCTAAACTCCCAAATCATTAATCTCATTCAAACTCCAATTTTCCGACTGTATCGATTCTCAAGCACAGCCTCGTTGGGGATAAACGACCCGGGAATATTCTATACTACTTCTCGGTTTCATTGATTATTTTTAGATTATACTTATTATATATATTTTATTATATATTATATATATAAAAGGTTTAGTTTAAAACCAATCATTTAGCTTGCCTTGATTTTGCATTTTTAATTGTAGAAATAGAATCTAATTACATCTTTGAATATTCAAGCATTGTTCACAAACGTAAACTCGATTTTCAAATTCACGCCTCGACGGGAAACGACCCGGGAGATTTTAGATATTGCTTTGGTCAAAAGTAATTTCTTCGAATCTTTTAGAATACGTATACTATATATAGATTATAATTACCCCTAAAAATGTACATTATCAATTTTTGACGCTGCTGCCGGGGAAGCCTTGAGACGATTATCGAGTTGAAGTTTATTGTGCTTTGAAGATCCTTCCTTGTGAAAGTATTTTCTTTATAAAAATATAAAAAAAATACAAAAATATTTTTCATTTTCTTTTATTAGTATATAAAAACAAGAAAAATCAAAAAAATAAAAACATTGTCCTAAATAAAGATAAACAATTCATCATCAATATAATGCTTTCCACTGAAGCATTATCATAATAAGTTCCCGAATCAAAGATTAAAACTTGCCTTTTGTGTCACTTGCGAGGTACGGCTCACCTTTAATTGATTAACAAACTACAAGAGGGGTATAAGGAGGGTTGTTCCGAGGAACTACGACCCGAAAGGAGAAGGTTTTTAATAGCTTCGCGCTTTCCTACTCCTCCGCTCCTTTGTGCGTTTTTCTCTTTAAAGAGTTACCGTGAAGCTTGTTGATTAATTGGTTTAAGTTGTCTTATCTCATTTTGTCCTTTAATAAAATGAATTGTTTAAAAAACCTAAAAACCCAAAAATAATCTTCTTTTTCTTCTTATCCATTTAATTCTTTTCTTAACCCTCTATATTGTTTAATTCTTATGGCGTCATTCGACTATCGTTTAAATCCCCTTTACGCGATTAAAGAATGCTCGTCTTGTGGAGCTTTGTACACTACAGACTATTGTTGTTCTAATGTGGGTCTCGTAGACAAGATTATTCGTGATCCTAATCCGATTTCTTATGATGAAACCCCCGACTCACCTTCACAACCCCAAACATCTTCGTTAAATCAACGTCATTGTTTTCATTGTAAAGATCCGTTAGAAGAACATGAACATTGTAAACGGTGTACTTGCATGAGGTGTGGATCTGGACTTAGTAAAGGGTTTTGCTTCATTTGTGCTTCAAGTAATAAAAATTCATCTCAACGACTCCCTAATTGTCCCAAGTGTGGAGACCCGGTTGAAGGTCTATATTGTCGACAATGTGCTCTAAATCGAAAGAAATTAGAGGAAGTTTTCCAAGACTTCCAAGATACTTTTGAGTCATCCAATGACAATACCAACGTTGTTAATGCTCCTCAAGAGCCATTCGTTGTCAAACAGGACCCCGGTGTAAATTCTTCGCAAAGTCCTCCACATATTAACCATCATTGTTGTTACGAGTGTGGTGATTCGTTAGATGATATCTTTTGTCAACAATGTACTTTCAAGTCTTGTGGGAAAGGTGCTCATTATGGTTATAATTGTCCTCCGAAAGTTCTAAATCCAAAACTATGCAACAATCAAACTGTTGATGAGCTCCCACAAACTTTGCCAAGTTTTGATCCGACATACTATTCTGGAGATGGAAGTTCATTCACTTATGATTCCACTCCTAATTTTGTCAATGATTCTCCTAACGTTTTTAACCACCCTCCACAACCCCAATACATGCCATACTCTTGTGAGTTATGTGGGAACGATGGCCATCATGACTATGATTGTCTACCTCAAGTCCCGTTTGTCTACAATCAGGACCCGTGTTTCAATCAAAACATTGATTATTTTCCACAAACACCGAGTTTTCTACAACAATATCCTTGTTGTGAAGAATGTGGGGGTCCCCACGAGACTTTTCAATGTCAACCGATGAATTATTACGAGCCTAATCCATGTTATGATTCTAATTATTCTGGTTTTGACCAGTTTTAACCCCCATAATATACCGTCAATCATCCAATCTTCAATGCTCAAAATGAGCTTATCAATTCTCAAAATAAGATTATGGAGCAAATGACATCCATATGTGATATGGTTGGTCAATATATATAAAAGAAGGAAGAAGAAAGCGAATTACGAAAAATCAAGCGGCTAAAGATAAATATTGAAAGATTCCCATTTGCTACGATGATGACGATGACGAGGAAAGTTCTATTCCCTTGAAAGATATTATCATTTCTGGACTTCCTCTGTGTGTTGCAATCACACCCGTTTTATTAACCGAGGAGCCCGTTGACTCTCTCATAATGGAGGATGAGCATCTCGACACTATTCTGGCAACGGAATCGGATGAAGTAATAAAGTCTAGTGTCGAGAACCTTGTCCAAATCCCAAGTGAGTCCGAGGGTATTCCCGACAGTGTGTGTGATGTGCCTCTTTGTAACAATCCTACCCCTCTTGAAGCTTTCAAAGAACACTCTGAGATTGTCGTCGATTTCAACGATGATTCTACTTCAAGTGATGACGATTCTCCCTACGGTGAGGATATCGATTATGTCGATGCATCACCTCCCGATGCTGAGATCGTCAGCTCAGAGGTGGTGGAGATTGTTATCCCAGAAGTTGGAGGGATTGATACTGATATTCTTCTAACAATCAAAGACGATATTCTTCGTGAAAAATTGTTGAATGTCAATCTTCTTATTGCTAACATCGAAGCATTAAAAGATAATCCCACTCCATCTTCCGATTTTGTAACCAAGTCTTCCTCCACATCTCTTAACCTTTTCTTGGAGGAGACTAACACCTTTGATAATTCTTTACCCGAATCTGAAACTTTTTGCTTTAATCTGGAAGAGATTAGTAGTGGCAGTACCACTACTCTTTCTGATTATTCTCTTCCGGATTATGAAGCTTTCTATCTCGATGACGATCATATTGAAGAGAAGAGTAGTGGCAGTACCACTACTCATGCTGATTTTTCTCAATATGATTCGTTCATCTTTGATCTTTCGATCAATCCGTTTCCTCCTGCCGATAGGAGTGACTTTTATCATGAGGAGTTCGCCGATGAACTCGCTCACATCATATCTCCATCGGAGTATGATTGTTTCTATTTTAAGAGTGAGCCCGATCTGGGTGAGTTGACTAGTATTGTTGACTCCGGGATTCGTGAGAACGTTCTTTCTACGACAAATGTGAATTTACCATTCGAGGATGACCAATCTCCTCTCTTGGCATATGTTGTATGGATCTTTCTTTCTTTTCTTACTTATTCCGTTGCTCCTCCATATCTTCTCTTCTGCGGGAATGAAGATACCATTTTTGACCCCGGCATCTCCGTTTATCATTCTTTTATGCCGAGTGTATCTCATCGGAGGGGAACTTTCATGAAATTCAATGTTTATCCAAACCACTTGAATGAAAGTTCGATGGAGATTTTATCTTCCACTTGCTCCCCCGTGGTCCAATGAATTCGGGATCGGGTCAAGCTAAGTGACCTAAAACAAAGCGCTTCGTGGGTGGCAACCCATGCTTATCTATTCTATCTTCTTTCTTATTTCTAATAAGTGTTGTTGTGATGAGGCTCGCCTATACCATTTTCGTGTTTTGTGTTTTGTGGTTTATTGTCCAGGATTGCCCGGATTGTGATGACTCTCGTGCTCGCGGTTTTGTCCTTCGATCACAAGAGCTTTAAATCCTCAGCTTCATTTGGGAAATCCAATATCCTAATCTAATCGACTAATGTTCAAAATGTGTAATGTTTGCTTTTCTGTGCTTATTGGTGTGTAGACTTATTGAGTTTTCAGTCTTAGGTTCTAGCTTATTCAT
>BQNB010094825.1:0-24851 GCA_026074375.1 Tanacetum coccineum
TTTGGTCTGAGCATTCAGGATTCGTTTAGGAAGATCCAAGCCGATAGTCATAACTAAGACTCAAACTCTTAATGGTTTAATTCGCTCCTTCCTGCTCAAAGCATCAGCAATAACATTTGCTTTCCCCGGGTGATAACAAATCTCACAGTCGTAATCACTAAGCAACTCTAACCAACGACGTTGCCTCATGTTCAACTCTTTCTTATTAAGAATGTGTTGTAAACTCTTGTGAATAGTATACATCATACATCTGGTTCCGTACAAATAGTGCCTCTAAATCTTTAGAGTAAACATTACAAGTCCAAGTTATAAATCATGAGTCGTATAGTTTTTCTCATGATTTTCTAATTGGCGTGATGCATAAGAAATTTCTTTCTCTCTTTGCATTAATCCAGCACTCCATCCCTTATGTGACGCATCGCAAAAGACTACGAAATCTTCGCTTCCAATCAGGTAAAGCCAGAATTAACGCACTATACAACTTCTGCTTTAATAACTGGAAAATAGCTTCCTGCTTGTCTCCCCAATCGAACTTAACTCCTTTCTAAGTAAGCTTGGTCATCGACTTGGCAATCTTCGAAAATCCTTCGATGAATTTTCGGTAATACCCAGCAAGACCTAAAAATTGACGAATCTCCGTTCGTGTTTTAGGAGATGCCTAATCTTTTATGGATTCGATCTTGGTGGGGTCTACGTGAATGCCTTGACTATCAATCACGTGACCAAGGAATGGTATTTTCATAATCCAAAATTCATACTTGTAAAATTTGGCATACAACTCCTCTTTCTTAAGCAACTTTAAGATTAATTTAAGGTACTCTTCGTATCCCTGCTTGTTCTTAGAGTAGATAAGGATATCGTCAATAAAGACAATCACAAATTTATCCAAAAATGGCTTGCACACGCGGTTCATGAGGTCCATAAATACCGCTAGTGCGTTCGTCAAGACAAATAGCATAACTTGGAACTCGTAATGACCATACCGAGTTCGGAATGCCGTTTTTGAAATATCCTCTTCTAGTACTCGAATCTGGTGATAACCTGATCGCAGGTCTATCTTAGAATAAACACTGGATCCTTGTTGTTGATCAAACAAATCATCGATCCTTGGGAGTGGATAACGATTCTTCACTGTCAACTTGTTCAATTCCTGATAGTCGATGAACATTCGAAATGATCCATATTCTTTTTGACAAACAAGACCGGAGCTCCCCAGGGTGAGGAACCGGGTTTTATAAAGCCTTTGTCAGATAGTTCTTTTAGTTGCTCCGACAACTCTTTCATTTCAGAAGGTGCCAATCGATAAGGTGCCCGGGCTACGGGTGCAGCACCAGGTACTAAATCAATTTGAAGTTCCACTTGTCGAGATGGAGGAAGACATGGCAAGTCCTCGGGAAATACTTCAGGAAAATCCCGAATGATTGGTACGTCCTCAAGTCGCTTCTTCTTCGACTTGTCTTCAGTCTCCTTTGTAGTAACATGCGCCAAAAAGATCTGACATCCTTTTAGCATGGACTTCTGTGTCTTAGTGCATGAGATGATGTTCAATCGTGTTTCATTTCCCTGGTTGCTCCCTTCACCATGTACGATTAAGTTTCACTTCCCCAGGGAATGCGAACAATCTTCTTCGCACAAACAATGATAACATGGTACTTCGCCAACCAATCCATACCGATTATAGCGTCAAAACTACCAAGTTCTACGGGCATTACGTAGAAGTTGAAAATGGTGTATTGGTATATTCCTTAATGACGAGTAAACTTGTTAGTGGATCCTCCTAGGGTAACTAGGGATGCGTCTTGACTTTTGGACATAGGATTTTATATACAATGATGTTGAGTTTATATAATAAGGTGGTGTAAGAGTTTACTTAGTCATTATGATTATTAGTTTGTTTCCTCGATAGATACGTTTTATGGATACGCACATAAAACTTGATATAACTAGAAAATTCTTTCTTGACAAGAATTTTTAAGGTGACTACTCTCAGCATGGCATGGTACTTCCTGAATTATACATAGGTGATCAGGTTATGTATATTTGAGGGCTAACGATGTGATGCTCCTTTTCGTCAAAATAGAGTTATAATTTCATAATAGTGGTGGGAGTGGCTTATATAAATGAGTAGAGAATTAAAATACAATGAAATTTTCACAAAACCTTGATTTGATAGATAATTTGAAATCATTCGTACAACAGAAATTTAAGAGAAATACAACGAGAACATCTAAGGAGATAAAGTCTAAGATAGTTCCAACTTAGGGTTTACTAGGCAAAGCGAGACAACTTTCTCTTTTAAGCTTCGTTCTCATCTTTAATGTTGTTAGGGTCTTGATCGATTTCTCTTCCTCTTAAGGCATGCATCACTCCACGTGCTCCAGTACCTCCAATTTGGTTTTCATGGTTTTGGTTCTTTCACTCTAGGCAATCTCTCTTGTAGTGCCCTTGATTCCTACATTCATAGCAAGTAGGCTTCTGACTTGCCATAGTGCCTCTTTGGTTGTTAGTAGTATTGGTATTTGTAGAGCTCCTACAGTCATGGGCCAGATGGCCAACTCTATTACACTCGTGGAATTTGGGAGCACATAGACCATCATGGTGATAGTTGCATTTAGAACATAACGGCTTAGATCCGCCATAATGTTTCTTCTCCTTGTGCCCTGAAGTGTAAGCCCTGCCAGTATTTTGCCTCTTGTTCTGCTGTTATTGGTTTTGACTGTTCTTTGGATTCTTGTTCTTTGCCTGGCATTTAGCAAGAGTGCTGATCTTTTTGTCCATTAGTTCGGTTGCAAATTCAATTGCATCTTGCATTATCTTAGGCTTAGATTCCATCACCCTTCCATGAATCATGTCCACATGGTACTGAAACATCACTATTGGACACTCACTCTTGTAGTGTCTCATACTTCCACACTCATAACAGGTGCGAGTTTGTTAATTCCTCGTAGCAGCAGGTGTCTTACAATTTTGGGTTATGTGGCCAACCTTCTTGCACTGGTTGCACAGAGGTAGAGATCCAGCATATGCCTTCTTGTTAATTGGCCTAGTAGTGTGCGCTTTAGGCACCTTATGCCCTTTGTTTTGTTGGCTCGAGCTTCCATTGTAGTTACCTTCCCACTTCCTCTTGTTGCTAGCATTCTCTGCTACCTTGTCTTCTTGCCATTTGGTCTGGCTTATAAATAGCAATAGCCTGGATAGCATTAGCCACTCGCTAGGCAACGATCCACTCAATTTCCTCAACACTCGTCCCTTGATTAGCAGTTGTCATTATTTCCTGAAGATCACAGGAAACAAAATGTATATGAAATTTCATCCAAGGGAAAATCATGACACTCCGTGATCCCAACATATATGTAAGGTGAGACCACGTCATGCAGAGATATAAGATAACAACAACCATGGCATAAATAAATCCACATCATACAGTAGCATGATCATAACCAACAACTTAGGTTAATACTTAATACTCTTATTTTACTGTAGTAAAAGAGTTACAAGCTTTTCATTAACGCTTACCAAACCAAGTATTACTCAGATTTGATAGGATATTTACAAAACAGCTACAATTGACAAAATCTATTGTCTATGGGCCAAATTGCTTCTCAAAGATTCTAGATGCTAGCCTTTTATTAATTTTATGTGACTTAATATTACTCTGGGTGGTGGTGATACTGATGGTGGTAGTGATGATGATGTATCAGCAGCTAACTCAGTAATGCATGCCTCAGCAGATGGTGATCATGGAGTATGGTATTAAATAGACATCCGTACTGTACAGGATTTGGTCTTAGAAAAACAGGATGATATGGTGTGGAGAGGTGGGTGATGTAGAAGCAGACTCACCAGTCTTAAATACCTATGTATCCTCAGCTTGAGGGGACAGGATCATCTATAGTTACAACAGAAGGGTCAGCCGAAGCTAGTGCTCCTCTTCCTCCTCGTCCTCCTCATCCTTCTCACATTCATCATCATCGTCGTCATAAATCAGATGACTCATTTGCATCAGTGTCTCCTCCGGTCGGCTAGATGGTCAGGCAGGTTCCTCTCAGGGTCCTCCTCCTCCTCATCTGGATCAGATGTCAACATTTTTTTTGTAGCTCAGTGATAGGACTGTAGGTGAGGCATTAGCAGGTAGAGTTTGATCCTTCATTGGTGCCTCTAGCTCCTCATTAGAAGCTTACTAGAATCTCCATGGCTCAGAATTAATATAGACAGACGTGTAGGTAACCGTCGATGGTGAAAACATGAGTGCTTGCAACGAGCAAAACTTAATTTATATAAGTATATTATATAAGACGGTTGGTAATTCATGAATATGCGCTCATGGCATAAATGGAAGATGGTATGTTATTCATTTCGATAGCTTAATGTTTAGGTAGCGTTTAGGACCTACGAGCTTATATTTATATATAAAATAACCACTTATAAAAATAATGTAGGAGGTTTAGCGAAAGAATGCAAACTCATCTTTGTATATATACATAAGATCCTCATAGTAACGTACGTACTATAATATGAACACGTATATGCATCATGTAAAACTAACTAATGCAAACAACTAGTGTATGTATGTCCCGTGAAAACCCCTTTGTATGAATGCAATGTTTGAAAACGGTTATAGTCCAGCAAAAACATTTGACCCAGTTCTTTATAACCTTGGCTCTTGATACCAATCTGTAACACCCCCCAAATCGGGTCGCAACGGAATATGGGTTTGAGGGTGGTACTTCACAGATCAATAGCACAAGATATATATAGAACGACCATTTAGAAATCATTTAAAACTGATACATTGGATTTAGAAAATTGTTGTTACAAAAAAGACCGAAGCTTTACTTGTTCATTGTTTAGATTACAAAGATTCTAGTTCATAACAAATGTTTCCCCAAAATGTAATACAACCAAATCTTTAAGCATGTGACATCCAAAATATAACCACCAATGTATCCCCTTGCACCTCGTGCCTTATTGACCTCCTGAAAAACATTGCTTTAAAACGTCAACAATAATGTTGGTGAATTCATAGGTTTGTAAAATGTATAAGTGTAGGACCGCAAGATTTCCCCCGTGATAATACATCAAATGCAAACATCACAAAAATGCCATTACGTTTCCCTAAGCTCATGATACTGAAGCTCGACATATATGAATTGCAATATAAAATTGCCTACATTGCCCTTGATGATGTTCAACCCGGAACATCCCAAATCCGACATGGTATACGTTCGTTCCTGGTGATAGCTAATCACCCGAACGGGGGCGTCACCCCCAAATAGATCTATTTATAACATTCGCGCTTACAATCCAGTAATTAACCAGCTCATGATAATGGGCTCATTGGGTATTGTTACCTAGGCAAACACGTAATCATAATATAAAAATGTCCACTTGCGTCCAATTGTAAAAACATGCATATGTTTCTCACCCCAAAACTTGTAAATCATTGTAATTGTAAAACATGGGGCTATGAACTAACCTCGAGTGGATGAATTAACAAGGTAAATCATAGAAAATGCGTCACGAATACGCCCGAACGCAACCTAATTGATTATAGGCCGTATGAGTACTAAGCACCGTGAATAACTACTACCATATATAATTCTATATAGCTACATCACCATCTAATTGTGTTTATGAAATCATATTTAAATCACATTTGATAAATAAATACTATGAGTTTGTACTCGCATAATCGAATAAATAATTCCATTGACTTTGTAAAATAATATTTATAAAGTTTAAGACGTGTATAAGTATTATATAAATGATTCTATAATGTTTCGCAAAAATTTATAAAAGAAACGAACCAACACTATTCACGTCAGAAAACAATGCACAAGTATGAAATAGTGCGCATTTTTCTCCTTTTAAGCCCGTTTGGGATGTTTCTTACGTCCATGTTCTCATATTAAGTCGATGTATCAAAATATTACATTTTCATATTTTGAAATCCCCTGGTGAACAGTGATTTTTACTGTTCATAACAGTTATAAGCTTACTTTTATAACTTTAATTAACATAAAACCCGTAAATGTCGTATCTTATTCATTTTAGATCAGATTTTAGTAATTCTTTCAAGCACGTCTTTGTAATTAAAAGTTTTATCAAGTAAATGATGTTTTCAATATGTTCATGTCTGAGATGAACTGTTATGAATTATATTTGAGTTGATAAGACAAAATACGAATGAAACAAAAAGGACTTAACTGACAAAGGAGGAATTCTTCAAATGATGATAAGATTTCAGAAGATCTCCTTAAAGAAGGAAACAAGAACAACATTGATGACTTGCTTAAAAGGATAAAGATAAGTTATTAATGCTATTAATTGTTGATAGGAAAGAATTAATGTTGATTAATGCTATTTAATAGTTTCCTAATTGTATTATGTTTCCTTTGTAAGTCATGATCTCTCCCTATATAAAGAGATCATAGATACATAGGTTTGGATATCCAAAAAAGTGTGTGTGTACACAAAGTGTTAAAGATGTAGACGTCTAGTAGAGTTGGTGTAGCCCCAAGGATCTTTGATCCCTGTTAGATTGTAACTGTTCTAGAATTGATCATCTAGAATTGGGGCTTGATGGAAACGTATAAATGGTAAACCTTATTGAATATCTTTGTTCTTATTCTGCTTTGTTTTTATAACTTATGAACATCGATATTATCCTAGATAAAGGTCTAAACAACCTCGAGCTTAAATGATCTAAGGAAACTTTAGATTTCCACAATTGGTATCAGAGCCATGGGGCTCTCGATCTAGGATTTACAAGGTTTTTGAAGAAACCCTAAAACCCTAATTCTCAAGAAATCGATTTGTGGTAAATAGTTTTATGGGGTTTTGAAGTTTATTTGATATAACAATGATTATAATTGTCCTCTCTACCTTTTTCGGTATGCAATACAATTATAAATCATTGTTACTATTAAGGGTTTCTTGGCATAGGTGATTGATGATGGATCCGGTTCGTTATTTATCTACATATATCTGATCTCGTCATTAGTGTTACAAGAAGTTTCAAGGCTGCTCATTATTGTTTGTCGCTGCCCTTTGATGATCTGATGTTTTCTTGCACATCCTGCAGCAGCAAAACATGCATGCTTATTGGGCTTCAAGGAATATAAAACAGTACAAAGTATTGATTGCGTGATCAACATGAAGAACAAAAAAAGTAGGTTTTCTTGCTCATTGCCTAAAAGAAGGTTTCTATTGTTCGTATATATGGCAGTTTATATAAGTAATGTTTTTGAAAGTTTGTACTGTTCGACAAGAAAATTTGTCTGTTGCAGTTTTTGTTTTGTAACAGCTTTGTTGTTCGAGAAGAACGAGGTTTGTACTGGCTAATGGGTCCGTTTCAACCTTCCGATAATTAGTTATTAAACTGCTAGTCGTTGCGATATAGGACAAATCACCACAGCAAAGGGATTTGTCAGGACAGAACTGACTAGTTTCTTGATTGTACTTGGTTTTTGGATGGATTTGTATCTCGAATAAGATTATTTTTTAAATAGTTTATTCTTATTGATTTATGGCTGTATTTTTGGAGCTTTATGAAGATGTGGGATTACGAAAGAAGCATTGTTTATCAATTCTTTGACGATGTGAAGTGGAATTTCTTTGGTATGCGGTGTTCTTATCAAATCTTTTAGCCTTGGAGATAAACTTGTTCGTGCTTTCATGATTTTATTCGATACAGCTTGATTTGATCTAGTTTTTACCTGATGTAAGGAGGTTGTTGTAGTACCATAGTATTTACTCCACTTAAATGAGTTACGTTGTTCGTGCTTAGTTTGTCTCATAAGAAGATGAGGATTTTATCAAAGAGATCGAGGTCTACTCTCGGAGAAGAATATTATTAGTGTGAGTTTCTTTATCATATTTTAGTGCAACATATAAGACATAAGTTTGGGTTATTCTACTTCAGCATTAAGTTCGTTATACTTAGTTTTCTTCATCAGTGATCACTACATAGAGCCTACAGAGTTCGAGATTCAAGAGATGGTAAACATATAGGTTTCAGGGGAAGCTTATTGATTTAATGTTTAACCATCTACATGCACCATTTGAGGGGAAGTGTTTACAAGTTGCTTATCTACTGAAGACCCCTATTGGATGATTACAAAAAGGAGAAGAAGATTATAGAGATATGATTTGCAGCTTATCATATATGGTGGCATGATACAAAGGATATCTGATTAAGGGGAAGCTTGGAAGTTTTGTTTCATTCAGGGAGATGATTACATCTCAACTTCAGGGGAAGCTTTGGCTTTATGATAAAGTTCATACACGACTTTGTTTGTTTTGTCATCATCAAATATGGGAAGATTGTTGGGATTCTAGATTTGATGAGACAAAATGAATAAAAGAATGAAACAAAAAGGACTAATTCAGCATTATGGGATTCTAGTAGAGTTGGTGTAGCCCCAAGGATCTTTGATCCCTGTTAGATTGTAACCATTCTAGAATTGATCATCTAGAATTGGGGCTTGGTGAAAACGTATGAATGGTAAACCTTGTTGAATATCTTTGTTCTTATTCTACTTTGTTTTTATAACTTATGAACATTGATATTATCCTAGATAAAGGTCTAAACAACCTGAGCTTAAACGATCTTTAGATTCAACATGTGGTATCAGAGCAGGTTGCTCTGATACCACTTGTTGATCCCAAGCCTTGATCGATTCTTTACCTTGTAAAGTGTTTGTTACCTTGGATGAATCCAAAATAACAATGGTTGAGACTTTGTTTGTATATCAAAGTGTATGCGGAATCTACACTTCAATACTCTAGAAGTATTAATCAATGGAACAGTACCAAACAATGAACAATGAATAAAACACAAAATGCTTCAATATTATTAGAACAATAATACGAGTACTCTTGTAGTACTAGGGTTACAACCTTGAAGCTATACGTTCTTTCTCTAAGATGTATCTCTATCTCTTAAGCGTATATCAAACCTTAACCTAGGATCTCCTTTTATACACCACAAGGAGTCCTTTACAAGATAACTACCGAACTTTTAGGATCAATTACAATTATAATCATATACAAATCTTCCTAAAATATAAAAGATATACATTCCATATTTATCTCATTGCATCCTTATCTCCAAGTCAGCAGCTTTGACCATCAGCAGTATTAACCTTTCTTCTAGCAGTATTAACTAACTCTGACAGTACTAAGTTTGTACTGGCAGTACTAACTCCATTAGTACTGTTAGTTATACCTTGGCAGTATTAACTCTTGATGAAGATTTATTCCCAACAATCCTCCCCTAAACTTGTGATTTATCTTCAAATCCCAAGTTTCTTCTGGATTAAATCTTCTTGTCTTCTGATGATGATTCTTTCAAACACTCTTCTACTTCTGCACTTGTGATCTGATGAACTTTAGTAGTTCATATGCTTGTGTACTCTCATGATCAACCTCCAATCTCTTACTCAGCATCTTTGATATACACACAAAAAGTAGGGATTAACTATGATGAAGTGCTTGCCCCTGTTGCAAGAATTGAAGCAATTAGGCTATTTTTAGCTTATGCTTCATTTAAAGATTTTGTGGTGTATCAAATGGATGTAAAAAGTGTTTTCTCTATGAAAAGATTGAAGAAGAGGTGTATGTATGTCAACCACTAGGATTTGAAGATCCAGACTATCCTAATAGAGTATACAAGGTTGAAAAAGCACTGTATAGACTACATCAGACTAGAGGCCTGGTATGAAACCTTGTGAACATACCTATTAGACAAGGCGTTTCTCAAAGAGTGAAAAATGAAAAAACCTTTTTATCAACAAGGTATAAGGTGATTATTTTGCTGGTCTAAGGTTATAAAAAAAAAAAAAGTGTATGTGGATGATATCTCTTTGGTTTAACAAAGAAGGAGCTGTGCCAATTGCATTTGAGAAGTTTGGATGCATGAGTGATTTTAGTATGGGTTCTTTGGGAGAACTTACATTCTTTTTAGGATTACAAGTACAACAAAAAAAGGATGGCATATTTATTAGTTAAGATAAGTATGTTGCTAAAATTCTAAAGAAATTTGGGTTCACAGAAGTCAAGACTACAAGCACACCAAATGAACTCAAATGCTTGCTCAAGGATGAGGATGGTGAAGAGGTGGATGTTCAAATGTATAGGTCAATGATTGGTTCATTGATGTATCTTACATCTTCAAGACCTGACATCATGTTTGTAGTGTGTGCTTGTGCTAGATACCAAGTCAATCCAAAGGTTTCACATCTTCATGTTGTGAAAAGGATTTTTAGGTACTTAAAAGGTCAACCAAAATTGGGTCTTTGGTATCCAAAAGATTCTCCTTTTGATTTGGTAGCATACACTGATAGTGATTATGCTAGAGCAAGCTTGGAGAGGAAGTATACCAACAGGAGGTTGTCAATTTTTCTTGATCTTGATTAATATCATGTCTGTGTAAGAAAATAGACAGTGGTTGCAAATTCACAATGAAGTGAATATGTGGCTGCTCAAGTTGCTGTAACAAGTGCTTTGATCAGTATCAACTACTTGATTATGGTACAATTTTATGAATACCATAATATTTATTTGGACATTAACTGTACTATTCTGCATTTAAAATCCTATTTTTCATTAAAAAAACAAAGCATATAGAGATTAGACATCATTTATTAGAGATTGTAATGATAAGAATTTGATTCAAATAGTTAAAATCCATATTGACAAGAATGTTGCATATTTGCTTACAAAAGCTTTTGATGTAAGTAGGTTTTAATATTTGACTGCTAGTATTGGAATGCTAAAGCCTTAAAATCTTTTATCTCTTTATGTTTTTGTAGAGTTTTGTATGAATTAATATTGTTATTCATATCATTAAAAGTTTCTGCTGTTAAGTATAATTAGTGCTGCTAGTTATACTTAATACTACTGAGTTAATATTGTATTTTTTTGCAGAAAAAAAAGCAAAGAAAGGTGTTAGATTGATTATTAGTAAAAATAGAAAGAGAGTTTTGGTGAGAAAAAGAATTGAGAGAATTGGTGAGAATAAAAACAGAAAGAGAACTATGTGAATTAAAAACAGACAGAGTGATTTGGTGAGTAAAAGAATTAAGAGAAGTGGTGAGTTGAAAAACAGAAAGAGAGTTGAATATATTAAAAATAGACAGAGTGTTTGGAATTGAATTAAAAGTTATTGTTGTTAGGCATAAACTTACTACTGCTGTTGAAAGTTAATGATGTTAGGCATAAACTTACTACTGCTGTTGAAAGTTAATGTTGTTAGGCATAAACTTACTACTGCTATTGAAAGTTAATGCTGCCAGGCATAAACTTACAACTGCTGGTGAACGTTAATGCTGTTGAAGGTATTTTCATAAATACTTCGATTAAGGGTTTCAATCACTCATTTAATCGATTTCATTCAATCATATACTCTCTAATCACAAACCCTACTCAAATTTTATCATTCATCATCAAAAACCCAAACACATGACGACCCTAAAGTTTGCTGATACTCATAACATGGTCACGTTTTTGGCTAAACCCGCTGAAAGTGAAGGGTTTGAGCAGATTGTGGATTTTCTTAATGCACACACCATAAAGTATGCTTTAACCGTTAATCCTACAATATATACTTCGTGCATTGAACAATTCTGGGCTACTGTCAAGGCAAAAACTGTCAATGGGGAAGTACAGTTACAAGCCCTAGTGGATGGAAAGAAGATTATCATCACTGAGTCGATTGTGAGAAGAGATCTTCAACTAGAATATGCTGAAGGTGTTGATTGTCTACCTAATGCTACTATTTTTGAACAGCTTACACTGATGGGGTATGAAAAACTTTCTCAGAAGCTTACTTTCTATAAGGCATTCTTTTCCCAACAATGGAAATTCCTTATTCATACGATTTTACAATGTCTAAGTGCTAAGCCTACTACATGGAATGAGTTTAGTAGCACTATGGCATCTGCAATCATCTGTTTGGCTACAAACCAGAAGTTTATCTTTTCAAAATACATTTTTGAAAGTATGGTGAAGAACTTGGAGAATGTGTCTGGTAAATTCTTGATGTATCCAAGGTTTGTACAAGTGTTTGTGAATCAACAACTTGAAGGGATGCCTACTCACAAGAGAATTTATATTGCACCCTCTCACACTAAGAAGATTTTTGGAAACATAAGAAGGGTTGGGAAAGGTTTTTCTAGAAGGGACACACCCTTATTTCAAACAATGGTGGTACAAGATCAAGAAAAAATAGGTGAAGGTTTAGCAAATCCCACTAATCCCCATCATACACCTACTATTATTCAACCATCAACATCTCAACCTTAAATGAAACAAAGATCAAGAAGGCCAAAGAGAAAGGACACTTAGGTACCTCAGTCTAGTGTTCTTAGTGATAATGTTTTAGATGAGGCTATCAATGAGGAGATGGATGACAGTTTGGTGAGGGCTGCCCACTACGGCTTCTGCTTAGAAGCCCAGAGCAGGACAGATGGTAAATCATAAAGACATGATCTAAGGCAACACTTAATGAACCAGTTCCCCAGGAACTAGTTTAACATGTGGTCCTGGTGCAAGAAACCATGGCGATTACAATTGCTCAAACTAGTTTAAGATGGTATCTAAACATTCCAATATGATCTATGCTCGCAGAGGTAAACACATTAGAAGTGTTAAGGATAGATTGAACTTGAGGAATTTATGGCATTATGTACAACTTTTACAAAACATGGTTCTTGCTTTGGAAAACAACAAAGACCTCACAAGGCTGAAGAGATTTGTTAGTTTAAAAAAGAGAGTCAAGAAGTAGAGAGGAGAAGGAAGTCAAGAACTCAAGGGTTAAAAGATTATACAAGGTTGGTTCATCTAGAAGAGTGGAATCCTCTGATGAAGAAGGTTTGGGTGAAGAGGATGCATCCAAACAGGGGAAGATATATGATATTGATGATGATGTAGAAATTACCTTGGTTAGTACTCATTTTGATGCTGATATAGATATGTTTGGAGTACATGACTTAGATGGTGATGAGGTGGTTGTTGAAAGTAAAGCAAGAGCTGGTGAGAAGAGAAATGTTGAGGAAGTAGTTTCTATAATTGATACTGCTAGTATAATTCCAGTTAGTGCCGCTATAACTAGAACTATAACAACTTTTATAACTGATGATGAGATTACTTTGGCTAAAGCACTTGTTGAACTGAAAAGTGCTAAATCACCAACTCAAGCTGCTAGCACAAGACCCAAGGTTAAATGGATTGTATTCATGAACAGAGAAAGCACCTATTACCAACAGTTTCTTCACAACAACCATTCATAGGTCAAGTTCAGATAAGGGTAAGGCAAAATGGTTAAACTAGAACATGTGAAGAAATATGTCTAGCAAAGAAGTACTCAGGCTGTGATGAAGAACTTACTTCAGCTACATGTGAAGAAGAGGAAGAAGAATGGCTTGCCAGAGAAAGCTCAACAAAATAAGAAGTCAACATAGTTGGGATGATATTCAGGCTAAAATTAAAGCTGATTATCAGTTAGCTCAAAGACTGCAAGTTCAAGAGCAAGAAGAATTGACTAATGAAGAAAAGACAAGATTGTTTGTACAATTCTTAGAGCAAAGAAGAAAACATTTTGCAGCTAAGAGAGCAGAAGAGAAGAGGAACAGATCACCAACAAGAGCTCAATCAAGGAGTATCATGTGTAATTATCTAAAAAACATGGAAGGATGGAAGCCCAAAAATTTGAAGAACAAGTCATTTGCCAATATTCAAGAATTATTTGACAAAGCAATGAATAAGGTGAATACCTTTGTTGACTATAGAACAGAGTTGGTGGAAGAGAGTCCCAAGAAGGCGGAAGCAAAGATAGCACATGAGAGCAGGAGAAGAGCTAGAACAAGAAAGCTCTAAAAAGCAAAAGTTGGAAGAAGACAAAGAGTCCAAAGAGCTTAAGCAATGTTTGGAAATAATTCCAGATGATGGAGATGATGTAACTATTGATGCTACACCTTTATCTACTAAATCTCCAACCAATGTTGACTACAAGATCTACAAAGAAGGA
The DNA here is from genome assembly GCA_026074375.1 of Tanacetum coccineum. Classification (NCBI taxonomy): domain Eukaryota; kingdom Viridiplantae; phylum Streptophyta; class Magnoliopsida; order Asterales; family Asteraceae; genus Tanacetum; species Tanacetum coccineum. Next base: position 14,030 of record BQNB010094825.1, read on the forward strand.
AAGAAAATCTATTTTCAAATTATCAGTGCAGATGGTAATTCTCATATGTATTTAACTTTTGGAAAGATGCTTAAAAACTTTGACAAAGAGACTTGGAATTTCTTTAGAGTATAGTCAAAGCAAGATTTAAGAAGACAGAGCCAGTGAATTACATGGATAATTTCTTACTTCTTAATTTGAAGACCATGTTTGAATATCATGTTAAAGATAATGTATGGAAGAATCAACAAGGATTAGTTAAAGTGCTGAACTGGAAGCTTTATGATTCTTGTAGAGTTCATTATGTAACAATGCAATACATGTTATTTTTTCTCTATTGTTGAAAGATGATCCACTTACAAATCACACCTACATCAGATGTTCAATGATGGAAGCTTCAAGTGGATTATGAGTTTGAAATGGCATTTGAGCTTCTTAGATTGGTTAAGAAACAGCTTAAGGAAGGCTATGTACCTAAATGAATTGTTTAAAATCATCTTCCTGGTGATTAATGAAGCTTTCAATAAAGAAACTTGATGATTTTGGAGATAAATATCATGTTTAAGGGAGGATTGTTGGGATTAAAAGCCTTCTTAAAGTTACTGCTGCTAAGGTTTGTATTACTGCTGCTAAGCAAAAGTTAGTGCTGTTCATTAACTTTAATGAAAAATATGCTAAGTAGTTAGTGTTGCTAGTATAAAGTTAGTACTGCTAGTTCATAGTTACTACTGCTAGTATATATTAGTACTGCTAGTATAAAGTTAGTACTGTTAGTGTAAAGTTAGTACTGCTGGTGAAGATTGAAGAAAATATTCTAAGTAGTTACTACTGCTTGTACACAGTTAATGTGCTGGTTGTATAAAGTTACTACTTTGGTGCTAAGTTATGCTGCTAGTACAAAAAGTTACAATTGCTGAAAGAGTTTCTACTGTCTAGAAGAGAATGGATAAAGACAAAAGAGAATAGATAAAGACAGAAGAATGGATAAAATCCAATTAATCTTTATCCTTTCTTCTGTCTTTATCCATTCTCTTTTAATAGTAGAAACTCTTTCAACAGTCTTAATCTTTGAGCAGTTGTAACTTTTGCACTAGCGCATAACTTTGCACTAGAGTTGTAAGTTATACACCCACAGCTTTAACTTAGAAGCAGAACTTAAGAAGGATCGTTCTATCCCAACAGCAAGGGAAGATTCTAATAGCATTCAGTCTTGCAAAAAGTGCAAGGGTCTCTTCATAATAATGTCCTTCTTGCTAATTATACCCTGAGATACAGTCATGCCTTTATTCTTTATGACAACCCCTTCTTCATCCATTTTGTTTTTCTAGATCCATTTAGTCCCAATGATGGTTTTCCTATGAGGCTTAGGAACTAAGGTCCAGACCTTGTTTCTTTCAAATTGATTCAGCTCCTCTTGAATTGCATTAACCCATCCTTCTTCTTCAGAGCTTCAATAAGCTTCTTAGGTTCAATTTCAGAGAGAAATTTGACATATAGACACTCATGTACTGAGACAGCATCTAAATCTCTAATTCTGCTTCTGGTTGTGATACTAGCCAGAGGTTCACCAATGATGTTAACTAGTGCAATGTGTTTCTCTCTTGACCATCTATATTGTGGAACATGGTTTTAAAGTATAACTTCAGCTAATGGTGAGAAGATTAGAGTTGGTTGATCATCACTGATTGATTCACTTAGGACATTGTCTTGAGGTTCAGCAGACTCAAGAATGTCAGCAAATTCAGCATGATCTTGTTCATGGGTATCAGGAAGATTATCAGTTATCATGAACTCGGGTGGTTCTTCAAAGGTGATAGAGTTCTGAAGAGTGGGTAAGACAACTAAAGTAATGTTTTCATACGCAGAAACATAACAAAAGTATCAATGTCGGACAGAGATTGAGTGAATCCTTAGTCTTGGTTCAATGAATACTTATCAGAAAAAGACCTATTTCATTGAAGTTGATTGCATCACCTTCTGTGCTGGTTTGAGAGATAGCTTCATCATCTTCACTGAAGGTAATATGAACTATTTCTTCCATTTCTTGTCTTCTGATGTTGAATACCCTAAAAGCCTTAGCCACTGGAGAGTAACCTAGGAAGAATACATCATCAGCCTGTTCATCAAAATTTCTAAGTGGGGCCCTGGATTGTGATGTATGAACAGGGACATCAAACTCATGGAAGTAGTATGTTAGGAGATCTCCCTAAACAGTCATAGGTAGTCTTTCCATGCCTTTTTACTATGATGGATCTATTTTGAATGTAGAAAGTAGTCTTGATAGCCTCTTCCTAGAATTTTTTAGGGGAGTTTTGCACTGTTTAACATAGTTCTGGCTTCTTCAATTAGTGTTCTATTTCATCTTTCAGCTACACCATTCTGTTTAGGGTACAAGGAGATGAGTAATTCTGTGAAATACCCTTTTCATCACAGAATTCTTCCAGCTTGTGATTTTTGAATTCTGTTCCATTATCACTTTTAGCTCCTTTACCTTACTTCATTGGAGGTTTTCATCTATTATTACATAAGATGATGTACATCAGCAGCATCACTCTTTTACTTGAGGAAATACCCAGGTGTGCTTGAGTACTCATCTTACAATAACAAGAGTTTATTTGTTGTGGCTGATGGTTGAGGTTTAATAGGTCTAAACAAAATCCATGGGAAGGAGTTGGCTCTGTGATGATTCCCCTTTCTTCACTTGCTCGAACAGTTTTTGTCTTTAGAGAAGGTCAGAGGGGGAATGCCAAAGACAAGGTTGTGTTTTGCAAGGTTTTTTTATGTTTTTGAAGTTGGGGTGAGATAATCTCTTGTACCAGAGCCAATTAACACTTGGTGAAGCTTTGGCAAAGAAACAAGCATTGCAATCTTTGTTGAAAGATGACATATCAATGACATAGACATCTATTCTTCTAGGAGCAATGAGAACAACTTCATCTTTTTGGTTGAAAATGGTTCCCTGAGTCTTTGTAAACAGAACCTTAAAATTAGCATCACACAGCTGACTGATGCTAATTAAGTTATGCTTCAAACCATTCACATAAGCAACCCTGGTGAAAGTGATTCCACTACAGTTAACTGAGCCATATCCTTTTGTGCCCCCTGAAGGGTCATCTCCAAAAACCACTTTAGGACCTGGCTCTTTTGAATATCTATGCGGATATTGTTTCACTCCTGTCATGTGTCTAGAACAGCCACTATCTAGATACCATACAGACCTCTTTAAGTAATCCTGCATAGACATTTTCACACAGATTAGTTCCTTTTGTGAACCCACTTTTTTGTGGGTTTTGATTGCTCGATAGCAACCCTTTGTTTCCTACTGTTTCTTAGGTTCTTACGACAATCAGCAATCTCATGAGCTATGCTTCTACAAATTTCACACCCTGGGTAAAATTCATAGTCATCTGGGTGATGTTTGTTGGACCCATAATATTTACACTCACCAAATGTTTTGGGCATTCTAGTAGTTTTAACAGATGTGGATTTAGATGTAGATTGGCCTTTCAGTTTGTTAAATGATTTCCTAATAGTAGTTTATTTTGTGTGTTCCTTGGTAGTGTGGGAGATTGAGCCACAAGTAGAACACTTGGGTTTAGAGAAGCCAATCTTAATGGAGATGATTCTTCTCATACAGTGTTTCTAATGGTCTTATACAGACTTTTGCTTAGGGGTCTTTGAACTACACGCCTGAGAAGCTGATGAAGAAGTATATAGTTCTTGATACCTTTTACTTCTTCCATCAGAGTTAAAAGAAGTTTCTTAGTTGATGCGAGATAAATCTTATCAGGACATGAGTTTTGGACAGCTGGATGCTGAGATTTAGTATTTTTCTTAAAAACATAGGTTTGTGACACTTTATTAGAAGATTTTTTCATCTCTTTAGAAGCAATATTAAGTGTCAAATCAGCCATGTTAGCAGTAAGGTTAGATAATGAAATAAGACTTTTTGAAGCACTAGATGGATCTGCCCTAGTTAACTTAGGAAGAAGGGGCAGAGGTTCCTGAATGTCACTGTCATCCTCAAAGTCAGAAGTGATAATATGAGCAAACTCAGATGTGGATGCATCAGCCTTGCTAAACAGAACTTCCTTAGAGGAGTTGTTCTATTTTCTCCTACCTTTTCCTCCAAGGGCTTTGACAATATTGCCAGGTACTTGCTCAGAGAGCAGTCGGTCAGGGTGACTGTGCTACATGTCTATTTTTCAATGACCTTTTTTAGGTCAGAGGTCTCATACTTTAGAGATTCATTTTCTAGATTAACTCTAATGACTTCATTTTGAAGGGAACAGTTTATGGACAGAGTATTTTTTAGATTACTTAGTTTAGACTTATGTAAGGACAATTCTTGCTTAATAAGATTATATTTGCTAACTAAGTTTTTTCTCTGATCCACTACATACATAAGGTCAACATGAGTGTAATCTAAGACATGTTTTCTATTATCACCATCAGTCATAGACAAAAGTCTGTGTACCTTGTTCATTGTGATATCAACCCATTGACCAGATATAACATCAGCCTTTCCCACTGATGGCTCATCTTTAGCAATTGCCATGAAGCTCTAATCCTTGTGGTCCCTTCATCCTCTAAAGACACCGATTCTTCATCCTAGTCAAATAACTCAGCTATCAATCCTTTTTAACTCTTTCCCTTGTCATTCTTCCCTTTTTCACACTTTCTTTTTGTCAGATCATCAATCCTTTAGGATAGGACAGCCATTTCCGCTTTAAGTCCTTTGTATTTTCCCTTGTAATCCTTCTGGTAGTTACCAGTGTTATGGGAAGATGTTTGGTTGAAAGGTGCTGTGTATGATTTGGATTTGTTGAATGAGTTATTTGAGGATGGATAGGATGGAGTGGAGGTTTTGTTTGAAGGGCAGACTTTTTGAAAATCACCCATTTTCCCACAAGCAAAACAGGTTTCTTTAGTTTTGTCTATAGGTTTCCTAGCAGATCCAACCCTCCCAGATGTTTTATAGAATCTTTTCTGATTGGCAAGAAGATCCCTTTTATGATACTCAGCGTTCAAGTCAGCCAAAAGTTCACTACTGCTCCTCTGATCCTCTTCAACATCTGAGTCACTATCCTGAAATTATGAGTTAGAAATCAAGGCTTTTGATCTTGAGGCCTGAATTGAAAATCTTTGTGTCTCTGACTTATGGATTTGATCAATCAGACCTTCCTCATAATTGTACTTGCCATACAGTGTAGCCAGGTTGTCTTTTTTAATGGAGTTATTTTCCCTCTGAGTTTGATTCATGCTTAGCCATTTTCTTGGCAGGCTATTAACAAACGTGGCATTGACTTCTACTTGAGGAATGATGACACAGTTATTTTCAAGGTCATTTAGCAAGCTTTTAGCTTGTGAATGTTTCCCATTACTTTTCACTTCATGTGATTAAAAGCATTAAACTTAAGTCTCAAGGTTGTAATCTTGGTGTCTCTTGTATTAGATGGTTCCTCATGAGCTAAGATGAGATCATTCCACATTTCTTTAGCAGTTTTGCACTTAATGACAGATTTCATAACATCATTTGGTAAACAAGATATAATGACACTTTTTAATCATTTATTTTGATTAGCAAGACGACTCTCAGCATTTGACCATTGGTTTTGACGTTTAAGTAAAGGATTTTCAGTAGTGGATAAACTTGACATAGGAACAAATGGTCCATCTTCTAGAGTTTTTAGAAGGTAAGGTTCAAGTCCATCAAGGAATACCAGGAACCTAACTTTCCAACTCGTGAAATCCTCTTTGTCAAAAGCAGTAACATTTATGACATGAGACCCTCCTCTTGAATCAAGAAGTTGAGGGAGGTTCTCATCAACAACACTTTGAGCTACATTTGTTATAGTTGTAGTGTTGATAGTGTTAGTAGTTATAGGCATCATGTCAACCCTATTAACATTAGGGCCACCCGTATTGCCAGAACTTGCACCAAAGGGTGGTGGGATAGATGGAATAGTTCCAAACATGATTGGATCTTGATTTGAAACAAAGAACAGTTTCTAAAAGGTTTTATGAATCAAGACTACTCTCATACCAATTGAAAGTCCTAAATAACATATCTATAAGGAATATAACACTTATCTAATATAAATAACACAAGTAATGACTTTTCAATCATGTAATGCTTTATTGATTAAGAATCAAAGTATTACAATGTGCTATGGATCGCACAAGTTAAACGACAATGTGTGATTACCCTTTGAACACGTAAACTTGATAGAGTACCAAGTTTACAAGCGAACTTAACTAGCCAGCTGATAAATCAGAGGTCTACTGTGTAAGTTCGACAAAGGAGTAAATGCCTATAATAACAACAACAATAAAACAATAGCATTTACTCCTTACAACATTCTCTATTTATACTAATACTAGGTTGTTTCCTTAGTGGGTTTAGTTGCAACGTGTCAAGAATCTAGTGGATGAGGTACGAGGAATTTAATGCATTTCTATTCATGGAAACAACCCGCCCATACTTTAGGGAACAATTCTGCCAACTGTTTACCACTTCTGCCAACTTCATACTAGGTACAGGCTTTAACTTAAATCAATGTTTATCCTGATATAAACAATTGATTAAGTTTCCCGCCTTTATCAGAGAATAATCTTTAAGCTTAGTTTGTTCTTCTTTAAAGGGTAACAGGATAGTCAGAGTATTGCCACCTGTGACTCTCCTTAGAACTTCAGCGTATTCCTTCTATATACCACCTCATATCCATCCCAGCTGACGAGTATGTCTTCAAGTGATCTTCAACTTCCTTGATAATGTCTTTGACTTGAAGACGTCTGACGTTGCTCTTTGAGGCTTTACACTCAAATAGTCTGTCACACCCCCAGATGGGGCCTGGACGGAATACGTGTCCGAGGGCGTGAGGTCATAAACAATTCACGAACACCAAACAACATAGAACGACACTAATCATGATGTTTGAAAAAGTTTACTGTTGCATAAAAGAAAATTTAATTAAGTTTTACAACCGATCTACTCAGGGTTAATGTAGGGGAAAGCATATTAAAGTTGCCAAAATGACAACGAGTATATAAATAGATAAGTCTTGAAATTGGCGAAGTCACATAGCACATAGACTCCATTTAGCATCAAGAATCAAGCCAAGCTAAGCACCTGAGAAAACATGTTTAAAACGTCAACATAATGTTGGTGAATTCATAGGTTTAAGTTAATACAAGAGTGGACCACAAGATTTCAAAACGCATGCGACTACTATAACAGATACAACATCACATAAAAAGTATTTACTGTTACGCTAAGCTCATGACACCGATGCTAATAACAACAGGGCATATCATATCATGCCACATAGTATTCCTGCCCTTAACTGGTGTCCCAAACCAAAGACCACCACAACGCACATCGACATGACATATATCCGTTTGTTCTTCGTTAAGTGGAACCAAAGCAGATAGGGATAATTAGTCCCAATAGATCTATTTACGCATTCGCGCTCACTTAACCAATCCAATTGGCCATAGGTGACTAACGGTTCATGATAGTTCGGGCAATAGTGGTTTGTAGCAAACTTAGGCAACACATAAACATGTAAAACTCACGTTAAGAACTTGTGTCCAATTTTAAAAGCAAACACTGTTTCTCACCCAAAGTATAAAGCATTTGAAAATAGGTAAAACGTGGGGCTATGAACTCACCTTAAGCAAGTGGTGAATCGATAATCAACGAGGAAGAAATAATGTCGAAAGGTCCTACACGCGACCTAAATAAATGACGCGTCTTAGGTAAACGAAAAATAACTGAAACTTCTACGACACGCTTTCAAGAAAAAAGACATCCATATGTGTTTGTGCTTTAGTTTGTTTAATAAAGTATGACTAAATAAAATTATAGAGTTTTTCGTTAAGTCTTGGCGTTTATCCAAAAATTACTACTTTTAGAAAGTTTCTATTTTAGGAAAGTTTTTAGTTTCAAGACGTTAATACCGTCCCCTATATTTGTTAAGTTTCCATATAATCAAATGCGTTAACTAACCATAATCGCTTAACTTCCAAGCCCGATCCGTTAAATTTTACCAAACTTACTATTTTTAGTAACTTTATCGCTTTTCCTAAAATACGTTAATGACGTCTTCAAATGATGCTAATCTATATATATGTGTTACTATATGTTTTGCTAGTGTTTAGAAAGTCCAAAAATGTCCGAAAGTGTCCGAATACCCTTTTTACTATTCACATCAGCACACTATTCATTAGGTTTTGCCGAAAAATGTTTCAAGTTTCATTTGGCTATAACTTGGCCGTTTTAAGTCCGATTTTAAAGTGCGATATGTGAAAAACTATCTACTCGAAACAAGCTCTTCAAAAACTACTTTTACGCCTAATGAAAACATTTTTAGGTCACTCAAAACCTCAAAACAAATTTGGGACAGCAAGCTCTTTTTGTCAAAAACGCAACCAAAATCCACCCAAACTTCACAATAGTGCCTAGTCTAGCCTAATCTCCGTTCACAACTAATCCACAACAAAACCACACATAAATCTAACCTAATCTCATCATATCTATTGTTGCAACCCACTTTTCAACTCATCTCACCATAACTTATAAAACAACAAACATAATACTTCCATTTTTATAAAAGTTGTCAAGATATTTTGTCATTTCTTTTTAGAAAAGTAACACAAACACATGGACTCTTAAACTTGAACAATATTCATAAGAATAAAAGAAATGAAACAAGAGATGACCAAGAAATACTTACAAGAATGAAGAAACAAGTAGAGAATCACAAGATCTATACCCAAAATGACTAGATCTATAAAACCCACTTATAAAATTAGAAACCCTAATTTTATAATCTTGAGAAACCCTTGAAAATCAACCAACCAATACTTGGATCTACCTTAGAAACCCTTGGAAATGAACTTAGAATGTTTGGATCTTGAAGAAAATCAAAAGTTATGGATGTGTTTGTGGGTGTGTTTGTTGCCGAGACCCAAAGGGAAGAAAGAAAGAGAGACAAAAATTTTGTGAGGCTATGTGTGAATGAAATGACCTAAACTTGTTATAGTGGGGTTTATATAGGAAGAGACATTAGGGTTTTTGGGTTAAGATGTGCCCCCATGTGACCAACACACACCAAAGGGGTGTGTCTTTGTGGTTTCGGCCGAACTAGCCCCAAGGACCCAAATGGGTTCAAATTTTGCATCATGGTTCATTATGGATGAATAAGTTGGTCATGTTGAGGTCAAATGAAGTCAAAGTATGTGCAAGAAGTCACATGTGAAGTTCAAACTAGTGAAGAGTGCATGAGGGTGACTCCCTCATAAGTCACTATCTTATGCTTACAAGATCACATGCATGGAATATCCAAAAGATGCTTCATGAATTAATTTAAGATGCATGGTGATGTTGTTGGGGTTTTAGGCGTCCAACATGTCAAACAAAGGGAGGTGAACGAAATTTTTAACATTACAAAGCTTGACGGATGATAACTCGAGTTTACACGAAAAGTTTGCGGGTTTCCGGGGTTCCGTTTGGTCAAAAACGCGAAAAACGCAATTTAAAAGATAAAACCCTAAAATTAATATCAAAAGTGATTAAAAATCACGAAACACTTAGAAAAGTTAAAATATCTCATATAAGGCCTAAATTTATTAATAACCGATGTCGGGACGCGCCCGATGACGTTTTTCAGATTTACGCGGTTTAACTTCCCGGTAAACTGTCAGATTCAAACGTAACGTATAAAAGTCAAAAATAATGATCGGAAAAGTTTAAAATATTGACCTGAAATTTATGAGGTATGACAATTCTAATGTTTTTTTACAAGTGATTATGAATGTGTTCAATAAAACTTAAACAAAATAGACATAATATCAAAAATCACATCCACAAACGTTTCGCCATTTTCATTTCAGCATAAAACATGACGACATAATACAAAGAAAGTTATATCATTTTATCCAGACATTGTACAAAGAAAGTTTCCGATGATTTACAAAGTCGTCCGTAGACGTCAAAACTCCATACGAGATTACAAGAAAAAAACAAAGAATACTTTTTAACCGTGAAATGAAAATTCATTAGCTTCTTCATTGAGCTTCTTGGGCCTTTGGATGCTTGTGGTATTCAAGATGCCTTGAAAACAGCATTCTCTACACAAATAAAAAGATTTAATTTAATTTTTAAGCACATTATCATATATGATATATCATAATGTTAAAGAAATTAACTTTCAAGCAGATTATCATATATGATATTATACACACAACTAACTTTTCAAACTAATTTAATCAACAAAATCTCCATAAACGCTTAAAACTTAACTTATATCATATATGATATAGACTTTCAAGCATATTATCATATATGATATTATACACACAACTAACTTTTCATACCAATTTTGTGACAATCCGTCAAATTCAGGTCGTTATTTTATTCTCGAGTATTAAATATAATTTTCATTTTTATGTTGAGATGTGAACTCACTATTAACCGGAAGAAATTAGGGTTTATGATTGTAATTTACGCGACGTTTACAAAGAATCGGCGAATCCTACGTTAAGCATCGATGATTATAATCTTCCTCATTTTCATTTTTTCCGTTGTGATTCGCGTTTATGAAAATTCTTGCTAAAACTCGCGTTTTTACCTTTAAACTTTACCTTTTCTTAAATTACCTTACACAACACTTTAATAAAATACTTATACAAAAAAAAATACAAAAAAAATATATGATTTTCCCACCCCCCAAGGCCAATGGCCGGTTTTCTACATCTACACACACAAACATTTCATTTTTCTATAAACACAATCATACATCTCATTTTCCCATCACATGCAAACTTCTCACTTCACAAG
>BQNB010094826.1:0-26023 GCA_026074375.1 Tanacetum coccineum
AGTACGTTATTTGTTGAATTATCTAGGTTCACCTGCTAGTCAACTTGTTCACTAAACCAAAGGCAATATCTAATTAACTAGTTAAGCCCGAAACGTATCCTAGACACAGATTTAGCAGGACAATATTTGTGATCCTATAATTCTAGATGTATAAATCACTATATGGAGAGCTATCCCAGACTCTAGATTACTTAGTCCGTATCACTAGATCCGGTTGAATGATAGGTCACATACAAAAGCACATAAACAAGTATATTGATAAACACAAACAAGCATCCAACGATAAATTAAGAAATCAAGATAAACAATACTAAACATTCAGATCTTCATAATAATGGCTAATACCCGAAGGTATTAGCCTTCAAACATCATAATATATACAAGAGCAATTATTTAGCTAAGGTAAACTAACTGAGTTAATGAATGATACCAAAAACTGAATGATTACAAAAGTATATGGAATTACACGTTATCTCCTATGGATTAGAATGCGGTTGCAAGACCTCTTCTTCTCTTTTTCTCCTCTGAGAATCGAATTTTGTGGTTTAGGTATCGAGAATATGATTTAGCACACTTAAAACTTGTTTTTGAGTTTTGTATTTATTGGGTCTGGAAGTCGGTTCGATACGGCGTATCCAAGGAATTAGATACGCCGTATTGGGGGTTTCTTGGAGTAGGGACCACGTTTGATATCTTCCAGAATATTCACATTCTATATCTTCAATACGACGTATTGACTTCTTCTGGATACGGCGTATTGATCTTCTTTCCTTTGTGGTATTTGGTGAGTGCAGGCACGGATACGCCGTATCTTCCTTGATTGATACGGCGTATTGGTCTTCAGAATAGTAATCTTCAAAATATCTTTATTTAAGCTTCAGAATGCGCGCCTTTTGCTATCTTTCACCAATTACTCCATAATTACTGCAATTCTCAAATATAAACGATTAAGTAACAATTCTTTGCAATAACTATACAAAATTGGTTAATAATATAGGATAAATGACGTTATTTGATGTCATCAAATTTCCCTCCACTTGAATCCTACTTGTCCTCGAGTAGCCTTTAGAAGTTTGTAAAAAGGTATCCCTAAGGATATTTTCCTTTAAAGCACTTATTTGATCTATTACAAGTACACAACCAAACACCTCATGAAATAGGAAGATGAAAATACTCAAATCACTCAACTAATCTATGTTGTAACCTGTAACTAATTCGCTCAATTGCTCAGTCGTGACAAGTATTCTATCATAAGCTTGGCAAGGATACACATCTCCACCACTAAAGCTAAGGAGTAACAAGTTTATAAAGGTAAATATGCGTTTTTGTATGGAAAGGCTTACGGTTGATCATTCTACAATATTTCACCAGAAGTACCACTCCAACAAGGCAGCTGAAGCACACATACATGGCCGTAAGAACGGAATATACATGTGTGTTCGATCACATCCCCATTCGAATTTAACCAACGGTTAGGATGAAGAATGATATAAGGTAGAGACCTTTTAACTTTCACCAAAAGTCGTAAACCAACGAGGCAGCTGAGACATGCATACATGACCGTAACGACGGAATAGACATGCACGCTCGAACAAATCCTCATTCGCGTAAAACCAGCAGCTAATCATCAGGTGAGAGGAAAGTAAAATTTTGTTAAATAAAAAATCAAGAAACAAATAGATTAAGCCTAAAGTACAAGTTGCTAGACACTTTTCCCGATCGTTACCATGATAAAGACCCAACTATTTACAATATCTTGATCATCGATCAAAAACAACAACCTAAGTTGGCGTTCCCGTAACGGTCAACTTCCCAATCATCCCAAAACTTTACATACTCTACAAGGCAAGTGGCGATATCTTCCACTTCGTACAATAGTTTACATCGTTGATTTTTGTTGCGTATCAACGAATAATCGATCCTTCGTGTAATTCCTTCGGTAATGCTCTTGCGAAACGATTATCTTCAAACTTTCCTTCTTTTTTTGTTGCAATTTTTCTAATTTTTTTTCTTTTTTTTCGATTTATTTTTTTTGATTTATTTTGCTAACTATGCTTCAAATCTCAGTGTAGTTTCACCATCTTCACGATCATAATAATTTCGGATAATTTCTTCGATAGCTCTTCGTTCTTCGGATTCACCAATAATTGTGATGGTAGTAAAATCACATGATTTTTGACTACTAATATACATTCTCATTTGCAATGTGAAAATTTCCAACCGCACCAAATACAGAAAATGACACAGGACTCGAGAAATACAAACTTTACACTTTAAGCAACTTGCAACTGTAAATTAAACTTAATCTAACAGGGTAGGTTAAGGTGTAAGGGTGTAACAAAACAAATAATTGGTGTAATTCCTAAAGGATTGGCTCTACGGGTTGTTCTAGGGGAATCTTACTCTTAAAGTGAGAGTAAACAAAGGGTTTAAACGGGAGGTTAACTAACCGGTGTAGTTAGTTAATAAACAACATGTAAAGGCGATTTGGGTGTAATCCTAAAATTTACCAATTTAAACAAATTACTCCAATTAAATCTATAATACTCATCACTATGGTCTAGAGTGATATACCAAGCCAAGTTCTAAAGTCTACTACATCACCGGCACACTCATATTTTTGTGGAATTTAGGTAAACATTTGGAAACGGAAAGGTTAAATCCTCACAATATCTAACAAGGGTTATTGTGTGCGGGTTATGTATCAAGTAATTTCACAAAAGTATGCTTGAAAAAAAATTAAATTTGAGCATAATTTAAGCATTTTAGTGTAAAAATTAGGACAAGTAAACATTCTAATTCCATCCATCCACTTGAATTATACAACGTCCTCGTTGTACAGATAAAATATTAAAAATACAGAAATTAAAAAGAATTAGAATGAGAAACTCCCCTGATAATTGCTCGGTAGTGATTCTCCATGTAGCTTTATTGAGCAAGATTACATGTTAAACAACCGCCTTGAAGTTTCAAGACTCCAACACTTCAGGATCTCCAGATTTGTAAATTCTCCATCAAGAATCATCAATTTTTCTTTCATAAGGTCCTGTGTAAAGTAGAAAAAACATGCATTCCTATCTTGGTACCTATGGTTAATTTAAACTAAACTAAACAAAACTGTACAGGAGATCGATATGCCGTATCCATAAACTAGAAGACGCCGTATTGAAAAACATGTAAAAAGTATCTAAATACGGGTCAGTCTGTTGAATACGCCGTATTATGCGAATGAATACGCCGTATTGACAGAACTGACAACAATGTTTTTAAAGTGCATAAAAAGTAAAGACTGATAACGTCCAGACAATCAATACGCCGCATGGTATGGAGCGGATACGTCGTATTGATATCTGGAAAGACAGACTCGATAAAATTAAATAACAATCCGGGTTGTCTCCCGGGAAGCACTTTTATTTACAGCGAAGTCTTTAAGTTAGACTTTTCTTCAGCATTTCCTTACGTTTTGTCTTCATCCAATTCAACTACTTCTTTTTCTTTCGTATCAATATGTCTATCGTGATACTTTTTAGCCTCTGTCCATTAACTTTAAAACTGATTCCGTTTTTATCGATGATTTCTACGGTTCCATATGGATACACAATTTTCACCACATTTGGCCCGTACCACTTTGATTTAAGCTTACCTGGATGCATCTTAAATCTATAAAAGAAAAGAAGAAAAAAGTAAAATAAAATACCTTGGTCTCCTCTTGAAATTTTTATCTCCCCGAAGCCTTGAGTCATGCCATCTCTTGGTTTTTTCTTTGTAGATCCGGGTGTTTTCATATGCTCCATCTCTTAATTCCATCAATTCATTAAGTTCCATGAAACAGTTTTTTGCTGCTGATGTGAGATCCATATTACATTGTTTTAGTGCCTAATATGCTTTGTGTTCGATTCTCCACAGGTATGGATGTCAGCTTTCCATAAACCAATTTGAAAGGGGTGCATCCAGTAGGTGTCTTGTAGGCAGTTCTGAATGCCCACAATGCATCACCAAGCTTTTCTGACCAATTCTTCAGGTTATACCCCACTGATCTTTCCAAAATACGTTTTATAGCTCTATTGGTCACTTTAGTCTGTCCGTTGGTTTGAGGGTGATATGCAGTAGATAGTTTATGAGTCACTCCGTATTTTTGCAAGGGTTTTTCTAATTGAGAGTTACAAAAGTGTGTTACTCGATCACTAATTAAAGCTTTAGGAACTCTGAATCTTGCAAATAGTCTTCTTAAAAATGTAATCACAACGCGAGCATCATTTGTAGGAAGAGCTTGAGCTTCGACCCATTTTGAAACGTAATCTACTGCTACTAGTATATATTTATTCCCCTTCGAGTTCGGAAAGGGGCCCTTATTTTCTTAGTGGTGGTATAATGCTCTTGGGAATTATTTAAGGTTTTACTGGCATAATAGATTGGCTTGAATTTTCCATCAATTCGTTACCCCAAAACAGCTCCAACAGCGAAGTCACTAGCGTCACACATTAATTCAAAGGGCACGTTCCAATCGGGAGATATTATGATAGGCGCAGTGGTTAGTTTTTCTTTCAAAATATTAAATGCCTTTTTGCAATTATCAAAAAAATTAAATTTTGCGTCTTTCATTAAAATCTGGGTCATTGGTTTAGAGATCATGGAAAAGTCTTTTATAAACCTTCGGTAAAATCCAGCATGTCCCAGAAAACTTCTAACTCCTTTTACGTTTGTTGGGTATGGTAATTTAGCTATCACATCTATTTTGGCTCTATCAACTTCAATTCCAGCTCTAGAAATTTTATGTCCTAGAACGATCCCTTCTTTTACCATAAAATGGCATTTTTTTTCTAATTTAGCACAAGGTTGGTTTCCTCACATCTAAAGAGCATTCTATCTAATCTGGTTAGACAACAATTAAAAGATTTACCAAATACTGAGAAGTCATCCCTGAATACTTCCATAAAGTCATCTACCACATCATGAAAGATTGCCGTCATGCATCTTTGAAAAGTAGCAGGAGCATTGCATAATCCAAACGGCATTCGTCGGTAAGCAAAAGTCCTATAAGGACAGGTAAAGGTTGTCTTTTCTTGATCTTCCAGAGCGATTGGAATTTGGAAGAATCCTGAAAATCCATCAAGAAAACAATAATATTCATTAACACATAAATTCTCCAACATTTGGTCAATAAAAGGAAGAGGAAAATGATCCTTTCGAGTCGCATCATTAAGTTTACGGTAATCGATGCACACTCTCCATCCTGTAACTGTGCGAGAAGGGATCAATTCATCATTATCATTTAAAACTACAGTCACCCCTCTCTTTTTTGGCACGACGTGAATAGGGCTAACCCATGAACTATCTGAAATTGGATAAATTAACCCGGAATCAAGTAGCTTCACAATTTCATTTTTCAAAACTTCTTAGACTTTAGGATTTAGACGCCTTTAGGGTTGAATGACCGGTTTGTAGTCATCTTCCATTAAGATCTTGTGCGTATAGTGTGACGGACTGATTCCCTTGATGTCCGACATTTTCCAAGCGATTGCTCCTTTACGTTTCTCCAATACTTGCAAAAGTGACATTTTTTCCTTTTCGGATAATTTAGATGAGATAATAATGGGGAAAAACGAACAAGAAAAGCACAATAATGTATCTACCATGAAGTAAAGCATTATTCTAAGTGTTTAGCAAATTCATCTGCCTCGGTTTTCTCTTATCGATCTCGTTAGCACTGACCAAATAAAGGTGTTCACTTTTAACTTCATCACGTTCTGTTGTTTCTTGCGCAACTTGATACGGCGTATTGACAGAGTTGATACGCCATATCGAGTTTTTTGAATCAAAATCATCATCGTTATTGCTATCAGCAGATTCACAATATACTAGGTCTGATTGATCAATTGATTTTTCCAGTCCTCTTGATAAGAATGAATCAGGTTCCTTATTTTCCAGTAATTCTTGAGCTTCTTCGTTGATCGTGTCATCCAAATCATCAATCCCATAACATTCATCGTCTTCAGTTGTCGGTCTCTTAATCGATTGGTCTACATCAAATATTACTTCATCATCCCCCACTCTTAGTGTTATCTTTTTGTTGAACATGTCAATCATAGCTCGAGTGGTTGCCAAAAATGGTCTTCCTAAAATTATAGGAACTCTTGAGTCTTCGGGCATGTCTAGGATGACAAAATCTATAGGAAGAACGAATTTATCCACTTTTATGAGCACATTTTCTATTATTCCTTTGGGTATTGGATTGACCTATCTGCAAGTTCTAAACTCATTCTAGTAGCCTTTGGTTCTCCCAAACCAAGTTTCTTGTACATCGTATACGGCATTAAGCTTATGCTAGCTCCAAGATCTGCTAATGCATTATCAATATGTAATTGGCCAATGTCACAAGGAATAGTAAAACTCCTTGGGTCTTTTTCTTTTGACAGAAGCTTGTTTAATAATACCGCAGAGCATCTTTCGTTCATAGTGATTTTGCAAGCTTCTTCGAGTCTGGCTTTTTTCGTCAGTAAACTTTTTAGAAATTTGGCATACTTTGGCATTTGAGCTAATGCTTCGATGAAAGGCAAATTGATGTGGAGTTGCTTCAGGTTTTCCAAAAACTTTTTTCTGTTGAGCCTCTTCTTTTTATTTTCTCAATCGTCTGGGGAAAGGAATTGGTGGCGTTTGTACATCACTTGATGGCTGAACGAAAGGTTCGTTAGTCTTCTGAGGTTGAGTTTCTGTGAGGACTTCGTTTGATCTAACCAGTTTATCGGGATCTATAACTGGAGGTTCTTCTGGTTGCACATCGGTGTTGTTACCATGAACATCTTGAGTTGTAGTTTTTTCACCTCTAGTAGTTACTCCTTTAACTTCGTAATCAATCATTTGAACATTATTCATTACCTTTAACAACTCTTGTACCCCAAATCTGAGTTCGATTAGTGAATTATTTATTTCCTTGAGTAGGAGCTCGTTAGTAGTTTGGAAGTCATAGATGAATGCCCTCATCTCCTCGTGTTCACGTTTTCCTTCATCAATGAACTTATATAACATCTCTTCCATTGTCAAGCTTCTTTCAGGATAGATAAAATGATATGTACGGAGTCTAGATCCTGTTCCTGAAAAGTAAGACATGATTAAAAGTAAAGCTATTCTAGAAAAATAAACTCGTAAAGAAAACAATTGATACGCTGTATACAAATATTTGAATACGCCGTATACATGATCGAAATGGATACGTCTTATTTAATTGATGTAAATACGTCGTATCGATCTATCGAGCATCACAAAATAATAAGGAAACTATTAAAACGAACAATTTAACCTAACATACAATTAAAGACATATATACTTAATCTAAATTACATTACTCCTAAGGGTTAGATCTAATCTAATGTTAAAAACCAAAACATAAAATAAAAATTAAGATTGATTTTCACTCCTTGGCAAGGTGCTAAAAACTTGATCGTGTCGTTGTGTGGTGTTTATTTGTGATAGTTCAAGTTTTAAATTTATATTTTGCCGACTAAACCAAAAACAACACTTTAACGGGCAGTGTACCCGGTCGGTGGTAGATTTGTGGTAAGTAGGGTGTTGAACACATGAAGCGAGGTTAAATCTGTTAATTTATTTATATTTTGGTTTATCTAATCTAGGTTAATTCTAATCTATGTCAAACCTATGCTAATCCTATGTTAGTTCTAATCCTAATTCTAACAGGTAAAAAGGGGGGTTTCAGCCTGAGAGACTGGCACGGGTTTGATCAGTGACTACAATCAATTCAAGACACTTTAACCCACACAAGCTAATTAACAAAAGGTAGAAGAGCGACAAGCTTATATATGTACAGCTGTATTCACCCAATATTAATCTAATTATAACGTTGGTTTGTTAATAAGTGCAATGATTTTCTTCTCTCAGGGGATAGGCGCATATCATACTTAAGACTTGGCGGGACTAATTCTTCATAATACCAAGACACATTAATATGCATAATAAAGATCCGCATAAAGTATCCCATTATTATAGTTTGATTTAATAATTTAAAAATTCCCCCCCTTTAAAAAAATAGGATTTTTATTTTTTTTTTAAAGCAATGGTGATCTTGTTAAACCCTAGCTCATAGAGACTTTACCCACTTACCGCTTAACGGCGATTTATACACTAGTAGTCCACTTGTCCAACTATCCAATGGAATCAGAACGTTATTTGTTGAATTATCTAGGTTCACCTGCTAGTTAACTTGTTCACTAAACCAAAGGCAATATCCAATTAACTAGTTAAGCCCGAAGCGTATCCTAGACACAGATTTAGCAGGACAATATTTATGATCTTATGATTCTAGATGTATAAATCACTATATGGAGAGCTATCCCAGACTCTAGATTACTTGGTCCGTATCACTAGATCCAGTTGAATGATAGGTCGCATACAAAAACACGTATACAAGTATATTGATAAACATAAACAAGCATCCAATGATAAATCAAAAAATCGAGATAAACAATACCTAACATTCAGATCTTCATAATAATGGCGAATACCCGAAGGTATTAGCCTTCAAACGTCATAATAAATACAAGAGCAATTATTTAGCCAAGGTAAACTAACCGAGTTAACGAATGATACCAAAAACTGAATGATTACAAAAGTATATGGAATTACACGTTGTCTCCTATGGATTGGAATGCGTTGCAAGACCTCTTCTGCTCTTTTTCTCCTATGAGAATTGACTTTTATGGTTTAGGTATCAAGAATATGATTTAGCACACCTAAAACTTGTTTTTGAGTTTTGTATTTATAGGGTCTGGAAGTCGGTTCGATACGACGTATCCAAGGAATTGGATACGGCGTATTGGGGGGTTTCTTGTAGTATGGACCACGTTTGATATCTTCCAGAATATTCACATACTATATCTTCAATATGACGTATTGACTTATTTTGGATACGGCGTATTGATCTTCTTTCCTTTGTGGTCTTTGGTGAGTGCAGGCACATATACGTCGTATCTTCATTGATGGATACGGCGTATTGGTCTTCAGAACAATAATCTTCAAAATGTCTTTATTTAAGCTCCAAAAGGCGCGCCTTTTGCTAATATTCACCAAGTACTCCATAATTACTGCAATTCTTAATTATAAACGATTAAGTAACAATTCTTTGCGATAATTATATAAAATGGGTTAATTACATGGGATAAATGATGCTATAAATCAGACGTTATTTGATGTCATCAATGGATAAAGGGTGAAAACAAAGTGGATATCGAACTTGTGACTTGAATCATCTTGATCAACTTGTGCTCTTGACCGACATACTCATACTGGTTGCATTCTTGTTTGACTTATATGAACATAAGGCTAACAATCTCCCAAAATACGATTCTTGATTTGACTTTGATGATCCTTGAGGAAGTTTAGGATCAACACTCTTGATGCTAAATGATTGAATTTTAGAGCTCGAGTATGAGTATATGGTAATGAATCTGACTTTGCTGGTACATGGTTGCAACATCAACGTTTGAATATGCATTTAAAAGGTTAGTGATAAACAACATATATGGACGAAATTGTCTTTGTCACTTTGTTGAATACGGTTGCAATAACCACGGTTCCCCGTTAATCAATATAAATAATGTCTGTGATCAGATAGAATTCATATGAATCTTCTTGACAGAGTTTTGCAGCTGTACTAGCCATTCTCGTTACCGGAGCATCTCAAAGTAGACAACACGATAAGAGTGAATCAGATAGTTACTATCTTTCTGATTAAGTCGTCAATTTATATACTGGACCAAATCGATATCTAGTTGTCACAAGTTTGATTCATATAGAATCTTGCAAGTCACCTACCAAGAGCTTGTTTGATGTTGGCTCAAGCAGGATTTCCATCTTCACTGTGAATACTTAAGTATCACTCAGATGTTCTGGCAAGATCTCAAGGATAATGCGTAGGACTCTTTGTTACAGCTTGTGAACTTTATGGTGTTCAACAAGTGTATTTTGACATTGTGTCCTAATGAGATTTATAATTTGATCTCTTCTGGCTTTAGACTCGATTTATGCACTTTGGTTTTAGTAATCAGAGGCTGGAGCAGACTGTCACCTATTCAATATCAACAATCTCAGAGTAAGATGCCAATAGATAACGTGTGTATCTCCGTGACAAATGAGACAAGTTTCTTTTAAGAGAAACTCGAATGGCTAAGAAGGGTTGTGCATTGCATCACTGGGTCCATGAAGGCTTTCTTCAATACCAACAATCATCATTGTGATTTTGATAGATTATATATTGGCCCGGTTTCTGCCTAAGTTGTGTGGAGGGCTGCTTTGTTTTCACCCTTTATCCATACATTTTTTTTTTATTCTTCAACCCTTTCAATGCTTACCAAGATGTCATTACTAACACCTTGTTGTGATTGTTCTAGTGTTAGCTCAATCTTTGTTGGCATTCTTCCCTTATACTCATTCTTCTCCAATCATACCTAAGGACTGCTATTTCTAACTATAGATTGTCCTTGGGTAGATCCCTCCGGAACTGGTTGGATCATAGGACTTATACCTAACCTTAACCATCTTATGACTTCATCGACGTCGTGAGTTAATTGGTTGTTGGGTATAGAGATCAAACCATAAAACCATTTTTCAATGTTGCAAAAATCGGCCTAGGCGGCCTTGTAATCGCCGATTCCAAGCTACTCGGCCATACACCTTGGAAAATAAGGCAAATCGAGTGAAAAATCAGTCTGGTCAAAAATCGGTCAAATCGGCCTAATCAGTCAACGAAAGTCAAACATTTTTTTTAGAATGTGACTTTGAATTGTTAACTGTTAACTTTTATTATCTATGTCTATGTTTTGAACAATGTAACTTTGAACTCATTTAATTTTAGTGTATTTAAAGTGTTGTATCCATCTCATACAAAATTTGCAAAACCTATTAATCACTGATTAATCGCGCCTAGACCGATTACAGGCTACAGGGTGGTCAACCGCCCGGCTAGCGACTCGCGATTTTTGCAACATTGCCATTTTTTGACATTGTTATTTTCAAATACTCCCCCTACACATGTGCATCGAGATTCAAAATTGTTTTGCACACGAAGGAAAGAGTTACACTTAGAGTCTTAAAGATCATATTATTCTATATCATATTTTAATCACATTTTAGAATAACATATAGAAATTCATGAACAAAATAATATAAGCATGCACACATCCAAATACATACACATCCAAATAATATACACATTTAAATAATCCACAACAATTTAATTCATTCATTCAAATAAGTGTCGTTTACAAGTTACAACTCAAGATCAATCTTCTTCTTCACTAGAATAAACAACAGCTACATCATCATCATCATCATTGGTGAGGTCTTCATCATCAGAATCTGCTAAATCATGAGGAAGGGCGTCTTTATCATCAATTAAATCATCATCTTCGTCAACATCAATGATATCTGGTGGCGCGTCAACATCCTTTGATTGACCATCTATATTCAAGGTCGCAAAATCCAAATCATCTAAACTAATAGAAAGTGCGAGATCAGATGAGTTTTTGAAATATATAACATCATGATCATCCTCTACCACGATGACACCCCGTTCAAAAACTTTTTATGATTTACATCTTGGAAGACCTTCCAATCGGGTGGTCGTCTGGCCATATCTTCAAGGTAGAAGACTTGTTTGACTTGTGTTGCGAGAATGTATTGATCATCTTTAAACGACTCACCATGTGCCCAAATTTGTGTTATGTTGTTTCTAATGACAAACCGTTTGATTTTACGTCCTTCATTGCTAGTGTCGAACCACTTAACTCGGAACAACACCGCTTTGAACGACATATACGAAAACTTGAGAATTTCTTCAAGCTGACCATAATACATTTCTCCGTCCTTCTCACTAGGCGAACAAATGTCGTTGTTTTGAGTTGTGCGACGTTCATCGCGGCTGTGTACGACAAACCTCACAGCGTTTACTACGCAATAGTTGACTGAGATTGGAGACGATGTTGGTCCACAAGCCAAAGTGAATAAATCACCGCTTTCGCTAACACCTGGGTCTTTGTTTATGTAACGTTGATGGGTCTATGAAAAAGATAGGATTAGATAGAGAACATAAAATATGCTATCGTTATTTTTACAGTGAAATACACACAATAAGTCTAAGTAACTAGCCGGGGAATTCTTCTTTCATGTCTTGGTTAGGAAATTCACTGAAAAATGTTCATGGTATTAGCATAAGTCATCGAAAAGATAACTTAGGAAAAAGAAGTTTCAAAATAAAAACGCGTACCTCTTGAACTTGGTTTGGTACATGTCGATTTCAGGACTGTTGTGAAGTACATACCATATCACTTTCTTCAATTCTTGGTGATCTAACCAAATAACCGACCGTTTACCAATCGATTTACATATGGATCGAAACACCTAAAACCGACATGTTGGGGGAGGGCAATCCACATTACTATCGGGATGATTAAATTTCGTGGTAACATCTCGAAAATAATAAGAACTGAAAGTCAATGCTTCTTTTGCAACATAACCCTCTACAATCGAACCTTCTGGCTTAGCTTTATTTCGTACATAATTTTTTAGCTTCTTCATGTATCTTTCAAATGGATACATCCACTGGGGGGAATAGCCCCGCCTTCAAGAGCCTCTAGAGGTAAATGAATAACCAAGTGAATCATAATGTCAAAGAAAGCATGAGGATATATGAGCTCGAGATTGTACAGAATATCGATCACCTGCCTCTGAACCTTCACCATGTCAGCCTCCATCAAAGTTCGAGAGCATATTTGCTTAAAGAATGAACAAAGCTCAATTATTGGTGTTGCAACGAATGAGGGCAAGTATTGCTGAAGTATGTAAGGAAGTAAACGTTGCATCATTATATGGCAGTCATGAGACTTCAGGCCTGTTATATTGCTATCATTATCGGTTACTTTGTGCTTGAAGTTGGATCTGAACCCATCTGGTAGTTTAATTCCTTTGATGAACAGACAAAACTTTTTTTTGTTCTCTGGTGTGAAGGAATACTTAGCCTGAGGGTTCGATCACTTCCTGTTTTTGTTTTGGTCGAGCCACAACTCACTTCGCATGCCTAGATTTTTCAAGTCGTGTCTTGCCTTAGTGGTGTCTTTAGATTTGTCATTCATTAACAAAGTGTTCAAAAAAACTCTCCAACACATTTTTTTCGATATGCATGACATCTAAATTGTGTTTTAGTATAAGATAAGACCAATACTTAAGCTCGTATAAAATAGATCATTTAGTCCGGTTCAGCTCGACAAAAACATTGCGTTTTTAACTTGGGTCCCACCCATTATTCGATGTTTACCCTTCACACGCGTTGGCAATCTATCAAGCTGAGCCAGGATTTCATCCCGGCCAAATTCTTTAGGAGGATCTCTGTTATCGGTTTGGCCATTGAATTCAAGTGAACTCCTCCATTTAAGGGGCTTCTTTAAGAATCTTATGTGGCCAACATAAGTTGTTTTGCTTAACACACAAACAGATGGAGTGTCTTTATTACATGTAGGGCATGCCTTGTAACCTTGCCCACTCCACCCAGACAAACTACTTCGAGTAGGAAAATCATTGTTGGTCTATAAAACCATCGCTCTCATATTAAACTTTGGCTGCAGAGCAAGTCTATCGCGCGACACCTTTCCAATCCCCTTAATAAACCGCAGTCCTCATTATAGGCCTCAAGTAATCATCAATGTCTCGCCATAGGGATTTTGGGGCCAAGATTAACAAGTTAGCATTAAAAGAACTCTCTTTCACTACATAACACAGAGGCACTATTGTATGTTGTCAATATACCGGCCACATGTTGTAAGCCTGAACTAAGGTTGTCGTAACAGATTGTGATACCATCAGCAGTCAACCCTAGTCGAACATTTTTTGGTTCTTTTGCAAAATCTGGATACATGGTGTCAAATTTTTTCCATCCTCTACCATCAACCGGGTGTTGCATCTTACCGGGCTCCGCACACTTTCTAGTAGCATGCCAAATCATTTTTTTTGCAGTGTGACTAGACTTGTACAAACGTTGTAGTCTAAGAATGATCGGAAAGTAACACAACACCTTCTTAGTAACTTTCTTCCCCGATGTGTTACTGTCTTTCCATCTACTCATATTACACACCGGACAGAAATCCAAATCTTTGTTTTCTTTTCCCCGAAATAAACAGCAATCGTGTTCACAAGCATGTATCGACTCGTACCCTAACCCGATCGTTTTAAATGTCTTCTTTATTGCATAGTATGACGGTGGGAGCTTGTATCCTTTACTGATGGGAAATACATTTTGGAAAAACTCTAACATTTCATTGAATATAGAATCTGTCAATTTACCTTTAACCTTAAAATAGGTAAACTTTGCTATAAA
Source organism: Tanacetum coccineum (assembly GCA_026074375.1). NCBI lineage: Eukaryota > Viridiplantae > Streptophyta > Magnoliopsida > Asterales > Asteraceae > Tanacetum > Tanacetum coccineum. Next base: position 14,378 of record BQNB010094826.1, read on the forward strand.
GTCTAAATCGAGTCACATAGTCAAACCGGTGGTTCAGCTCCTCGTTGGCACTGGGCTATAACTCCTTTAAACTATTACGTGTTAGCCTTGAGTTGTTAGTTACTTGTCTCGCCAATTTCTCCATTGAGTTGGCTCATTGTGTTCATTATTCGGAGAATATAGCTAAGATCATAGTAAATTGTCATGTCTACTCCTTCTGAGGTTGTCTTGTGTTATCTATTACTGGCGGTGGCGGAGGAAGATCCGGTTCACCGTGGTGAACCCATGTTTTTATACCTAGGTCAAATCATGTTCTCATAATGTGGTCTGGAAAGGTGTTTGATGAATCCCACTATATGTTCGACAAGGACTTGATGGACATCTTATTTTCCTTGGCCACTATGCACTAACAGCTTGCATTTATGATCTGACGAATTTTCAAGACCGATATAAAATGCTCGTTCATGACGCTCTAAAAGTGTCCAACTCTTATCATCGATTACCATAACTGCGTTGTTTTATCGGATACATTTAGTTATATATATGCAACTTACTTAAACACATTCAACGAGGATACGAGATGTTTTGTTCACCTAGTGCAACTATGGAAGGCAATCCTAACCCACTCTTTGAATGATTCGTCTCATATATGAATGTGTATAACCGATTTACTATTTGAGATAATTTCGGCAGCATTTCCCCTTAACTCCCCAAATATGTGTTTAAAGACATATTCATAGGAGTAACGAAGAAACACTGTCGAAATCATCTTAAATAGTAAATTGGTTATACGCATTCATATCCTAAATGAAGACAAAAAACATTCAAAAATCATCCAACGGGGGGACTTTCCAAAATTAAGTTCTTAATTAAATTATTTCGGACGGGGTTTTCCAGGATGGACTTAAATTCAGATCGGGGATTTTCCATAATAATTAATCACTAAAATTCTAATCATCCTTTAAAATCCTAAAATCCTAAACACATTATACATTTATTGAGGAAACAAAACATCAAATTATATCCAATTATCAACATAAGGATTAGTGTTTAGTTTGCGTTTTAAATATAAAGGAGATGTGCTCGGATTTACGTTTTACAATGTCAAGGAGTGTTTGGATTTGCGGTTTACAATGTCAAAGAGTGTTTGGATTTGCGTTTTACACTAGGAATGACAATAAACATTCTCCGGCGACATGTCCCCGGGAAACAAATAAGGATAAAAAAACATAGCGTTGTGTTGACTGCTCGGCTCGACTCGGCTGTGTTGTCGGCTCGGCTCGGCTGGTTTTCGCTGGCTGTGTTGTCGGCTCGGCTCGGCTGGTTGTCAAACTGCCAAAATCAATCAAAAACAAAAACAAAAACGAATTATATTTCCCGTTTTACTAAATAAATAAAACAACCGAAAATAAAAAATTATAATTTATCATTAAACCTATTTTACCAAAAAACGGTTTAGAGGGTAAGAAAAAGAAGTATAAGAATCATCAATTAGAGGGTTTAGAAGTATAAGAATTATGGTTTAGAGGAGGAAGGATGGGGGGGTGGCTGCGGTTATGTTGATCGTATGCAGTTTTGGAGTGGCGGTAGTGGGTGGTGTGTGTGGGTGGTGGTGGCGGGCGGTGAGTGGTGTGGTGGTGGTGATGGTGAGCTGTGGTGATGGTGGTGGTGGTATTCTTCTTCTTCTTCTTCTTCAAAATCGTCAATGGTGGTTTTATTTTTGTTATACTCTTTTTTTTACGTCTGATTCCCAGATCCCATTTTTGATAACTTAAAATCCCCGGCGACATGTCGCTGGGAAAACATGTGTGGTTTTGTCGTTTAACGATTTTGGCGCAATAATGAAAATTTTCGTGGGGGTAGCGCTGAGAAACCCCGGCGACATGTCGCCGGGGAATATGTTTACAAAAAAATATATTTAATAGTTATTATTTATAAAATATATTTTATTTTTTTTTTTTAAATTATAGTTAAAAGTTTTTTTATGAATGTTTATATATGATTTGTTATAAAAAATATTATTAATTATTATAAAATATAAAATTATATAAATACTAATAAAAAACATTTCGATTTCTCGGTTCATTCCACTTCGGCGACATGTCGCCGGGGAATATGTTATGGTTATACATTAGAGGTTTAACGGATGAGTCGATATGGTATGGTTATACATTAGAGGTTCAAAGGAATGATGTCGATATGGTTATGGGTTATACATTAGAGGTTCAACGGATGAGGTCGATTGGTCATGGTTATTACATTCGAACAGTTCAACGGATATAGTCGAGATGTTATGGTTATACATTCGACTTTTATTTTTTTTTGACGTTTAACGGATGGTCGAGAAGATGCTATGGTTTACTTCGACGTTCACGGCATGAGTCGTATGGTATGGTTGTACATTAGTACGTTTCACGCGTTGTGTTCGATATGGTATGGTTATACATTAGACGTTCAACGGATGAGTCGATATGTTATGGTTATACATTCGACGTTCAACGGATGAGTCGATATGGTATGGTTATACATTAGACGTTCAACGGATGAGTCGATATGGTATGGTTATACATTAGACGTTCAACGGATGAGTCAATATGGTATGGTTATACATTAGACGTTCAACGGATGAGTCGATATGGTATGGTTATACATTAGACGTTTAACGGATGAGTCGATATGTTATGGTTTATACATTAGAGGTTAAACTGATGAGTCGGATTGTTATGGTTATACAATTAGGGTTCAAACGGGATGAGTTCGATATGTTTATGGTTATACATTAGAGTTCACGGATGAGTCGATATGGTATGGTTTATACATCGAAAGTTCAATGGATGAGTCGATATGGTTTATGGTTATACTATTAGAGGATTCATAGGATGAGGTCGATTGGTGTTCATGGTTATACATTAGAGGGTTTCAACGGATGCGTTCGATATGTTATGGTATACATTAGAGGTTCAACGGAATGAGTCGATATTATTATGGTTATAGTTAGAGGTTCAACGGGATGGGTCGATATGGTATGGTTATACATTCGACGTTCAATGGTATGAGTCGTTTGTTTATGGTTATACATTTGAGAGGTTAACGGATGAGTCGATATGTTATGGTTATTACATTAAAGGTTCAACGGTATGAGTCGATATGTTTGGTTTTATACATAATGAGGTTCAAGGATGAGTCGATCTGGGTATGGTTTTAATTAGAACGTTTCAACGGTATGAGTCAATATGGTTCATGGGTTATCCATAGACGTTCAAATCGGATGAGTCGATAGGGTATGTTATACATTCGTACGTTCAACGGAATAAGTCGAGATGCTCTATGGTTATCATTCGTCGTTCATCGGATTGAGTCGAGATGCTATGGTTATAATTGAGACGTTCAGCGGTGTGAGTCGATATGGTATGATTATACATTAGACGTTCAACGGATGAGTCGATATGGTATGGTTATACATTACACGTTCAACGGATGAGTCGATATGTTATGGTTATACATTAGAGGTTTAACGGATGAGTCGATATGTTATGGTTATACATTAGAGGTTCAACGGATGAGTCGATATGTTATGGTTATACATTCGACGTTCAACGGATAATTCAATATGGTATGGTTATACATTAGACTTTCAGCGGATGAGTCGATATATTATGGTTATACATTAGACGTTCAACGGATGAGTCGATATGTTATGGTTATACATTAGAGGTTCAACGGATGAGTCGATATGTTATGGTTATGCATTAGAGGTTCAACGGATGAGCCGATATGTTATGGTTATACATTAGACGTTCAACGGATGATTCGATATGTTATGGTTATACATTAGACGTTCAACGGATGAGTCGATATGGTATGGTTATACATTAGACGTTCAACGGATGAGTCGATATGTTATGGTTATACATTAGAGGTTCAACGGATGAGTCGATATGTTATGGTTATACATTAGAGGTTCAACGGATGAGTCGATATGGTATGGTTATACATTAGACGTTCAACGGATGAGTCGATATGTTATGGTTATACATTAGAGGTTCAACGGATGAGTCGATATGTTATGGTTATACATTAGAGGTTCAACGGATGAGTCGATATGTTTATGTTATACATTAGAGGTTCAATATGATGAGTCGATATGTTATGGTTATTACATTAGAGGTTCAACGGATGAGTCGATATGTTCATGGGTTATACATTAGACCGTTCAAAAGATAAGTCGAGAAGATTGCTCCCACAATACTCCCGCCTAAACGCCCGCTTAAATCTCCCGCCAGATACTCCCGCCAAAAACTATTGTTTACCATATAAAGAAGCAGATATATCACTAACCACAAACATATCCTCACTCCTTACATCACAACCACAAAAGATGGTGTAGATGGTTCCCCGCATGAAGCTTTTGCGTGTAGGTGATGCAGTAAGAGATTGTTAATTCTCCGACAATCGTATAAACCTGAGAGTTGCGGTAAACTATACTATGCATCGTCCAAAATCAAAGGTGGCCAATCAAATGTTGGTTATTTGTGTAATAATATAATATTTTCCTTGGGTTAGTTGTTTTAAAAGAATTTATTTTTTACTATTTAACAGCCTCCGAAAACATTATTGGATGTGGATTTTTTTTTTATGAACAGAGACCCGACTTCGTGATTGATGAGTTCTCCCAGGAGCTCCCATCCGACTCCATGTTTACTCTGCAGGACATTCAACACCTCCAAGCTATTCTTCAGGACCTTCAACGCCTCCAAGCTATTCTTCAAGACCTTCAACACCTACAAACTATTCTCTAGAATCTTCAAGAAATGCAGAGTGCTCAAACTGCAAGCACTTGCGTGGAAAGATAAGTGTATTACTCGAAGGCAACATGGACATTGCTTATGATCCGGAACAACACATAGTTTAATTTCGGCTGCACTATTTACATGTTTCAATGAAATGAAAAAACTTGATTTGGAAAGTAGTTTGTCTATGTGCAATGTTAATTCGTTATGATTTGGAGTAGTTTGTCATTTGCAATGTAATTTGTATGTTTTATTGTATGTGAAGACTTTGTTTAAACTTTTATGATATGAATGTGTTTATGTATAACGATATCACATCGACATGCCAATGGTACAAACATTAACACACCTTAAAAACGTATCTATATTTTTTGTTAAAATATACGAAATATCGGACCGAAACGAACCTAAAAAACGTAGTTTAGTTAAAAGTCAACAAAGTCAAACCCTATCCCCGGCGACATGTCGGTGGGGAAACTTTGTTAACCTATCGACAATATTAACAAATATTGTTAATACGGTCAACAAAGTCAACGTCGTATCCCCGACGACATGTCGCTGGGGAAAAGTGTGTCCACGTCACCTCTAACGTAATTAACACTAATTATTTTTTTGAAAATTGACAAGTGAATCCCCAGCGACATGTTGCCGGTGTAACACCCCCAAAATTGGGTCGCAGCGGAATGTGTTTCCGGGAGCGTTACTTCATAATACCATTGCACAAGTCATGAGAGAACGACCTCTAAGTGTCGTTTGAAAAGTAATCTTGACCAAGTTTGAGACTCCCATTTTCCTCAAATAGGACAAGCATCTATTTCACTGAGAAAAAAACATGCTTAAGGGTCAAATTAAGTTTGTGAGTTCATAGGTTTATGTAAGTATAAATGTGAATCCCAAAACTATATAGAAAATCCTAAAAAGTTTCAAGTGGTATTATTGTTAATGGGCACAATATTCAAACTGTTTCAAGTGTATATTTTAATGAGCACAATATTTAAGAAGGTTTTCAAGTGTATAATAGTAATGAGCACAATATATCCCAAAAATATTTTCACGTCAGATATTATAATGAGCCTAATATCCCATTAGTTTCAGTATGTAAGAGAATTGATTACGATTACTCTAAGTTCATGGAACTGCGACGTAGACTTATAAGTATGCCACTTTATTCAAGGCACGGTTAAGTATTCATTAGGTATTCAGTGTTGGGCCCGGTAGTACAATCAAGTCGTAATCCGACTTGCTATAACGTTCGTTTTAGTTCGATCTCGAACTAGTGAGAGCTATCACCCGAACGGGGTTGTCAATCCCCAATCAGATCTTTTTTTTAAAACATTCGCGCTCACCTCAAGTGATTTACAGTTCATAAACTCTAAAGCTAATCGTAATTATTCTTAACAGTCAGGTATGTGTTTACATCCAAAAAGTAAACCCAAGTAGTGTATTCATCGTGAGATATATAAAGAGTATGTAAAATCCAATTGTTATCAACCATATAAAGCATTATCTGTATCAAACAAGCATGTTCTCACCCAAACTTATAAAACCAAATCATGTAAAAGGTGGGGCTTTGAACTCACCTGAGTTCTGATAATCCAAATAATGCAGAAGATAATGTGTCACGTAAAGATCGAATGCAACCTAAAATTATTCATAGGTGCGTTATAAGTACCGAGAGTATTACTTACTTGAATATAATCTTATAGTGGTTACCATCGTACTATCGTTCGGGCTATCATATAATTTAAGAGGTCATGACATGACGTTCGAGGATGTTAGGACACTTTAATTGTAAATCCAACAACTGTCGCAAACGCCGATCGAAGAGGCCTATTATGAAACTCCCTGTAAATATTAGTACTTTTGAAACCACTTAAATTCTAAATAGCTCAATCCACCAATAATGGTTTTGGAAAAATAGTGTTTAATAAGTTAAACGTTTATAATTTACCGTTTTAGTAAAAACTGGCGTCGTAAACTTTTTGCGTTTTAAGACCGTTTCTCGGTTTCTTATGACCATCTTTTCGTATTATGAACGAGTTATCATAATTGGACATTTTCGATATTTTGACCCTTGGTGAACAGTAACTTTTACGGTTCACTTCAGACGTGACTTTTATTAAAGTCGTATTCGTCGTCGTATAAAACCGTAAAGTGTATTTTATTCTGTTATAGCTCCGTTTTTACTGTTTCTTTCTTGAGGACGTTTCTCATTTTTGAAAGTTCTTTATTTTATGAGGTTTACAAAATATATAACTTTCTGTCATTGAATAGTAACTTTTATTAAAAATAGTTTTATAAAAGTATTAATTGATCGTTAAACTCGCGAAATTATAATCATTCGATATTTATTGAAAAATTACTGATTTCTATCATTTTGGAATCCTAAAAATATGTATTATTATGTTAAAAATATCAAAATAGCGTCAATATAAGTTTTATAAAAGTCATTTTTTAAACTCCGTTAATTACGTAAACTCGTTTTTAACGTAAACTTTTTCGTTTATACTCCGTTTTTAACAAGTTCTTACCTTTTCGGAATAGTCTGTGATTTGTATTATCTTATAAAAACCTAAATCCCTGTTTGGAATTCGTAAACTACTGTCCCAAAAATGATTTTTTCGTATTAATTTAATTGTATATAATATGTTTTATATACTTTTCGGAGCTCCACGAATTTACCGAAAGTCAATCTTTATCATTATTATATGATATGTCAGTGCATCGTTTATAATATACATTATAAGAAATTGTCCATTAAGTTCATTAATATGTTTTGTTCCCAAGATTCTTCAAAAGATCATAACAGATGAGAGTTGTTTAAGACTTGTACATGGAATCATAGAACTTGTTCTAATAGTTTTAGAGAAACTTTATATTACAAGTTTGTTAATATATGAAATCTGTTTTATGTTTTGTCGAAACGAGATTGGCTTACGTGAAGGACTTATAGATATTCCTTTTATTTATGTTACTTACCATCATCCATTCATATAGGTGAAGAAAGAGGTTTGTAAGCAAGAGATGAGATATGCGATAATCGCAAGCAATGAGAAAAATTATATTTTTTCTATTGTGATTCGCAAAAGGTATTAGCTAAGGGATGTTGTTGCGCACTGGAGTTTTGTGTGTAGCCGTAGATCGAATAGGTGACGATATAGAGTTAAAACTTACGATACGACGATGAAAGCCTAAAGGTTTTAAAATAGACCTTATTGATGTATGGACTGATGGGTCTGAGTAGAGAGAGACAATGATGTCTAAGACCAGTCGTTTAGCTTTAGACGAGTTACAGACCACAAGCTCTGCTACTTTGTGTGTAGAAAGAGAAAACCTTATTTTGTTAACCAAACTAGCTCTAGCTTCGCTTTTGTTGGATTATTGACTTCGTTAAATTGGTGATCAATGGATGACAACAAAAGATAAATAAGACCGTTTGTTGGGATGAGGTCTTTGAGAATTTGTGTACTTAGGATGATCTGGGTGTTATAGAATGTGTATGGATTGTATAAATTTTGTATGGGTTTGTGTGGTGGGGGTTTGAAATCGCCGTGACGCCTTATATTGAGCCAAAAGGAGTTTGTGAATTTTTCTTATAGTGTTTATGATGTAAGAGTTAACTTGCTAGTTTACTCTGTATATATAATGCTTCTGTAGTCAAAGGACATCGTATGGCTCAAGGGTTATTGGTTTTTGGAGTCAAAGTATGGTGGGCATGGGGAGCCATAATGAGTATGGTGTAGACATGATGAAGTATGGTGCCATTAAAGAAGCATGGTGCTCATAAATGAAGTATGTTGTTGTTTTGACCAAATGGAAGAATTTTGCTATAATACTTGCACAATATGCAAGAATTTCGGCAAAGGTATGATATAGATGATATATTTTATGTATTGGGTATAAATGTGGGTATTTGTTGAAGCGTAGAAAAGTTTTTGTGGTTCCGGGAGTGCCTAAACGCAATTTATCGTTCGAACGTATACACTTTACGTATCCGATAAAAGAAAATAAAAATGACAAGTTTAATCTTATCCTTAAAATAATTATATAACCCTTGCTTGATGTAAACATTTATTTGTTTGATGCCCGTTTACATTGAACGCTAATTTTTTGCTTACTCGAGTTAGCTTAATTTATTTATGATTTAAAGCTCAATACGCGTATAATACAGAAAAGGTACCATTGCGCGGATTTATCAATCGTCAAGGTCACATGACTTGAAAAACACAGGGGTTATTAGACTTCCCCATTTTAAACGAGCCTTGTTCCTCAAGCTCACGATGCAGCACTTGACGACGATTGCGTGGTCGTTGGTGAAGATGGACGTGGGGTATTTCTTCTTGATGGTCTTCACGTTCCCATGGAACTCAGCGGACCTCTCTTGGAGTTCCATCGAACTTTGAACTAATGGGATCCGACTTCGCTTCAACATTTAACTTCACGGCCCAGACTTATTCTAATGGTTCATCAACAAATGTAGCTTTTGTCATCAAGATGAAGTCCATCCAACCAGAACGGTATGGTTTCGGTCGGCGTAGCACTTCGTCAAGTGGATACGTAGAAAACATATTTGTGAACCTTGCTCAGTCTCTTGAGGAACTCCAAGCTTTGTAAGAACAGATACCACCTTTTCCATCACCTTGGATGGTCTAACCATACCTGGGTTTAGACTTCCCCCGTTTTGCCAAAGCGTACTTCCTTCTTTCTAGGTGATACCTTAAGCAAGAAAACTCGTTGGAAACTTGAAAATTTTTACTAGCTTACGTCTCACATCGGCGTAACTCTTTTAGCGAGTAGTTTGAATAGTGATTGTCCTAGGCGGGATAGTTGTGAGTCTCGGCTTCTTGGCTTGGATTTGATGTCGACATTCATTGTAAGATGTGTAAGAGTTTACTTAGTTATCAGGATTATTAGTTTGGGTCCTCGGGGATAGATATGTTGTATGGAATACGTACACAAAATTGTTGATAAATTATGAAATTGTTTCTCTCGTGGAACGGTAGTTTTAAGGTGACTACTCTCAGTATGGCATGGTCCTTCTGCATTAGACATAAGGTTGATCAGGCTATGTATATTTGAGGGCTAACGATGCGATGCTCATTTTCGTCAAAATAGTGTTATAATTTGACTTTCAAAGTAGAAAGTTAAAGTAAGGTTGACGAAATTTTCACAACACATTGATTTGATAGGTAATTTGAAATTGTTCGTACAACAGAAATTTAAGAGAAATACAACGAGGACTCCTAAGGAGGTAAAGTCTAAGATAGTTCCAACTTAGGATTTATTAGGCAAAGCGAGACAACTTTCTCTTTTAAGCTTCGATCTGTCTTCATGTTGTTAGGTCTTGATCGGGTTCTCCTCCTCCTAGGCAAGCACATTCCATGTTTCCAGTCCCTTCAGGTTGGGTTTTCCAGTGGTTATCGGTCGTGGTGTACATTGTTGCGGCAATCACTTATGTAGTGCCCGCTTGGTGTCCCAGACATCATAAACAAGTGAGGGGTTCTTTGATTATTAGTGCTGACAGAACTCCAACAGTCTCGGGTTCAAATGACCGACCCTTTGCAGTTTGCCGCATTTTACAGTGGCCATGGGCCATTGTGGTGAAACTTGCACTTGTTGCACAGCGGTAGAGTTCCAGCATACTCTTTTCTTTCACCAGTCATAGCGGCGTAAGCTTGGACCACATTCTGCCTCTTGGGAAGTTGTTGTTGAGCTTGGTGGTTGTTGTCAAGTTTCCTCTTGTTCTCAGCTTGACGTTCAGCAAAAGTGCTGATTTTCTTATCCATCAAACTCTGTTGCCATTCAGTAGCTTTCCTGCGATGGGTTTTGTTTTGCGCCACAACAGTTCCGTGGAATAATCGGGCAAACCACCGACATACCTTTCACCTTTGTCGACCTCTCAGGAAACATGTGTCTAACACACGAACAGTGTAGTTCCTGGGAATCGTTGGTTGTACCCGTTTTGTCACATCGGTACCTATTTACTTTCAAATTCCTTCACCTTCAGATTCCACATTTCAAACTCAATCTTCTTAATTTCACCCCTCGGGCAGTACTTGTTTGTCATCATCTTCTTCAATGTTTTCCATGGCATTGCATGGGAAACTTCCGGAGTAGTAGTTTTAACGTAAGAGTTCCACCACGTCAAGGCATTTTCTTGCAGAGTACAAGTCGCAAATTTGACTTGGCATGCTACTGTGTATTGCAAAACTAAAGACACACACTAATCTTTTCGCACCACTGGGGAGAGTCCGACAACTCCCTCAGTTCCCTTAAAATTTAAGGGTTTGCACTTCAGGAAATCCGGGTAGGTGCATTCACGAGCAGCGTGTTCATTCCTTCTCTGACACCCTATCCTAGGAAGTATGTGTTGTCGCCGCCATTTTCTTTCCTGTTTGCATTCTTTCTACCATGCAGTAGTAACACATTGGTCAATCATTGCCTGAAGTTGGGCATTGGTGACAGTTGTGGTGGTAAGATTTTTTGTACCTGGTGTTGACCTTGTGGCTCTCTTTGGTGTCATTTCCTTCAAAATCCCAAAAATGTAAAATTTGTTTATTTCCCAAAAGTCATGCTCCGAAATAGAGTGTTGTGAAGTGATGTATGGTCAATATGAATGTGCGCTCATGGCATAAATGGGTGATGGTAAGATATCATATTCGATAGCTTAATGTTTAGGGCCTACGAGCTTATAATACCACCTTGCCTAAAGAAATGTTCTAGTATTTATATAAATAATCCTTATATAAATAATTGTAGAGTATGCACAAGATAGGGTAAGTATATATATACATATATATATATATATATATATGTATATATATATATATTCAACCTAGTTCTCTATAACAGACAAATATTCATATAGTGGTCTTAC